>PQWD01005479.1:0-37500 GCA_019425675.1 Leucinodes orbonalis
TGGATTAGGGAACTATTGATTAATAGCAATAAATAGAGCGTTGGTGGCTCAATGGTGTGGACTGTTGCCTTCCTACCGGGAGGGCCGAGGTTCAAATCCCGACACGTACCAATGTGTTTTCGAATTTTCGAAAATATATGTACGTTATCCGACGCTCTAACGGTGAAGGAAAACATCGTGAGGAAACCTTCATGCACGCCTGCGAAGAGATTCAAAGGTTGTGTGGGAAGTCGTCCAATCCGCACTGGGTCCGCGTGGACGACTAAGGCCTAATCACCCTAGGGTAGCTCGTGCCCCTCGGTGGGGACGTTTAATGAGCTGATGATGATGAATAAATATCCACAGACATTCACACAGCGCCATCTAGCCCCAAACCATGTCGAAGCCTGTAATATGGATATTTGTAATTTAAGACGAAAGTATTTGAATAATTCCTAAGGAAGCATTGTTCTACTACACTTCTTATTATCAAGAAGGTAGTCAGATTGATGAACAATAAGACTGACCCTGGTATCAGTCTTTATTAGTTTACTAGGTGGTAGACTCGATACTGAGTCGTCTAGGTAGGTACCACCGCAGTGCCAGATATCGTCCCGTGAAACGGGAGTGTTATGCACTTTTGTGTTTCAAGATGAGGGTACTGTAGTTAATGAAATTACCGGGTATGAGACCTAACATCTGTTGTCTCGGGTGACGGGCGCAGTTCGGCATTGATAGAGGATAATAACTGTCTATCAGTTGTTGGTCTGCTCTAAAGCCGCTCTGTCATGGTTAGGTGTATCATTTACCATCAGGTGAGCGTCCTGACCATCCTGACTGTTCAACCCTTATAACATAAAAAAACCATTTAATTTAGTGTAAAAACTTTTATGAATAAATTCATAGCAAAATAATAGCAAAAACTAGTTTTAAAATAATTATAACTCATCATAAACCTTAGTTAATGCAACAATCAATTCATGTTACTAAACAGTCAAAATTTCGAATCGTAACTATCAGTTTTGTTTCCGAGATCAAGCTGTACCAGTCTAGGCATTCAGTCTCCAGTTTAGTGCTTTCGTTGTAAATTCAGCTGACGTACTAGCGTAAGTTGCGATCGCACTAAAGCTATAAATCCACAGTTGAACTTCGAACTTAATCCAAGCACTTATTATGTGCAGCTTTTGTAGAATAGCGAACGTGTGTACGCGTGGAAATGCTTTGGTATTCGGATTTAAGCCGGCAAGGACTAGCTTTGACTAATGATTTGTTAACATTCCGTTTTGTGTAATCAAATGATAAGTGGATGTCTTAGTGTCAGAGTTCTGCCTGCTTAGTCTATTGGTTTGGGCAGTGATTATAGGCACTCGTTGACTTGGGGTCAGTGGGTTCGAGTCGCATGGGATCTGATAATGTCTGCCTATGGGTAGACACTATGGTAAAAGTCTCTACATACGTCTTGCCCAGTTCGATTAGAACATTACAGGTCGCCTAATAGTCTGAAGATGACAGTGCTACAGAGATAATGTTTAGCCATTCCTGGCGAACATGACTGTCGTTACACAAATACCACGCTTTTTTTTGTACAGGACGGTCAGGACGCTCACCTGATGGTAAGTGATACGCCTGACCATGACAGAGCGGCATTGATTGAGACCAACAACTGATAGACAGTTATTAATCTCCATCAATACCGCAGTGCGCCCGACACGCAAGACGACAGATATAAAGTCTCTTATACCCGGTAATTTCACTAACTACAGTGCCCTCATCCAGGAATACAAAACTGCATAACACTCCTGTTTCACGGGACGATATCTGGTACTGCGGTGGTACCTACCTAGACGACTCAGTATCAAGTCTACCACCTATAGATTCGACAGTGTCGAAAAGTTCGTGCAGACATTAGTATTTGTATACAAATGCTATGTACGATGACTTGTCATTGAAGCAGATAACACATCTTCAAGTGCAATAAATGATTTCGAGTTTATGTTATCAAGAAAAACCTAATAACTTTTCATTTCAGCAAAGCGACGAAAATGACGTCGAACGGCAAAAACGTGCGAGCTACGCTCAGCATTAGACAAGACAAGCCGGTCCTAAGGGAGCGAAGTGGCTCCGCGATAAGATAATGCCTTTTAAAGAAGACCTGTCGGGAATTGAAGGAAAAAAATCCAAGAAATGAACGGAGATTAATGAACGTGCTGGTGACAAATTCGCACAACCACAATGCCCTTGCGACGTTGGTAATGAGCTTGAGTCGCAAAACCTTTGTGACGATGCGATGTGTTCACTTAATTAGGGTTTACGTTAGGCTCATTTCGGTTAGGTTTACTAATCTCTTAATCTTGTAATGAATAATTAATTGGTTGTCTAATATGTTACAGCCATTACAACTTATCATCATCAGCTCATATTAAACGTCCCCGCCGAGGGTCATGAGACTACGCGTATCGGATGTATAGGCCTTAGTCGTCCACGCGGGCCCAGTGCGGATTGACCAACTTCACGGACAACAAGTAAATCTCTTCGTAGGCTTAAAGCCTTTACATCTTTTTTTATCTTTATTAAAAATATTTTGTTTAAGAGAAGCATGTCAGTTGTTAGGGTCCTGAGGACTAAATGAGTGAACTGTATATTCATAAAATTCAAAATTCTTTATTCAAATTAGGCTTACAAAAAGCACTTATGAACGTCAAGAAATATACAAAAATATAATAAAAAACAATTAAAATACTAAACTAAAATATGAATTTTGATGCTTTGAAAAAAAGCGCTTCAGTGGATTGGCCTGTTGAGAAAGAAGCACCCAAGAAAACTCAACAGTGTAGCCTTTTTTAAAAACAATTACTTAATGTAACAATATATCATAAACACTGTAATAGCTGAGCAATTTAAGACAAGGATTTTTATCACATAAATATTCGTCAATAGTGTAGTACCCTTTTTAGAAAGGTGGTTTTTTATCTAGCTTTAAACATGTGTAAAGGTAACTCGACAATATTTTGCGGTACCTTATTGAAAACTTTATACATCTTCCTATAAAAGATTAACCTACTTTATGTTGTCTCAAGTCCGGAACAGAAAGTTTGTTTCTATTCCTAGTATTAAAATTGTGTGAGTCACAATTTTTTTTTTAAGGTATGATAGTATTTACGGACGTAAATTAAATTTTCATAAATATATTGTGATGCTACAGTCATTATATTTATTTCTTTAAAAAGTTCCTTAAGAGAGTCACGGGGTCTAAGGTTGTAGATAAAACGAATAGCTCTTTTTTGTAGTACAAATTTGTATTAATGTCGGCAGCTGAACCCCACAACAGTAGACCATATGACATGAACTATGAAAATAACTGAAATAAACCAATCTTGCTGTTTCTACATCTGTCAAAAGCCTTATCTTCCTAACAGCATAAGTTGCCGAGCTAAGTCTACCAGCCAGTGATTCAATGTGAGGCCCATTGTAATTTGAATCTAAAGTAATACCAAGAAATGCAGTGGAGTTTACAAGTTCCACTTGATCATTATTCATAGTTATGTTGGTCTCGACCTGCCTTACATTGGGCATAGTGAATTTTATACATTTAGTTTTTTTTGCATTAAGTAAAAGATTATTAGCAGTAAACCAATGCATTACTTGAGACAGAGCTCTATTTACATCGTCAAAAGTCGCCTTACGTCTGTTAACATTAAAAATCAATGACGTATCATCAGCAAATAGAACTATATCCGAAAGACTTTTACAATGGTAAGCTGGTTTATGTAGTTGCAAGGAAGATACAGAATAGGCACGGTTGGAGCGCGATTGCGGTTGGAGTAGTCCGTGGTAGATGTGAGCGTGTCCGGGTGTCGATCGCTAGTGGGCCGCCCCGCTGCGTGTAGCCGCAGCCGTGGTGACGTCACGTTCCTCCCGCGCGTCTCCTCCCGAGCGTATCAGAACCGGTCCTCAACATCAGTCAACTTTGCATTTTATCATTTATTATGTAGGTACTATAAGTTTGAAGTCGGAATGGGTCGGAAAGGTTCTCGAGTGGCGTCCACGTAACGGAAAGCGAATAGTAGGCCGACCCCTAACAAGATGGACGGATGATATCAGCTGCTTGGGTTCGGCCTGCGTGGAAATCATTAGGGGAGGCCTTCGTTGACATTTTAGACTGTAATGATGATAATAATAAAATTGAAGGATTTAAACTAAACTGGAATTCCGTAATTTTGGCAATAATGACCTCCTCTATGTGACCGTTAATTCACGATGTACCTTGTAAAGTATGTTGGTTTGAGTATGCGTAAACATTTGCTTTATTTGTGATATATACCAAAATGTCAAGTCACAATATACATTTATTTTAGATTTGAGGCCTGTAGCACAGTGTAAACTAACACACGTCTCAGATTATTATTTATACAACAATGTAAAATATTAACAAATAAAAATTTATTTATTTTATTTGTTTACTGAAAGCAATCATATTAAGAAAATGATTAAATATTGATGTTATTTTAATAATACAAATAATTTCTTATAATAAATAAATATCCACTAACATCCATCTAGCCCCATCCAGCGTGAAGCTTGTATAACGGGTACTTGACAACGGATAAACATACTTCTTCTATGTAAATTCATACATATTACAGAGACACACCCTATGATAAGACTTTAGCTAGACTTCAAGCTATCGTAGTATATGGCTGGGATCCTCCTAAATTTCAAGAAATAAAACATAATTGACATACGATCAAAATATAAGGTACCAATTTAAAAATAAGTTTAAAAAAAATTGCCTAATTAACTGTGATAAACTCATCAAAAAAATTATCAAATATATTTATTCAACACTCACGAATGTCAAATTTGATTCTACCACTGGTTGGGACTGTTGTTGTCTTTCTACAACTTTAAGATTATAATTATAAAAATATGTGTTTTTATTACTTTAACTAAATCGTGACATCACAAATCACATAAAAAAATATCCACTGACATTCACACAGCGCCATCTAGCCCCATATTAAGTGCAAGCTTGTAGTAAGGGTACTGAACAACTGATAAATATACTTATGTATTTTTTTAATAAATATTTAAATCTTATACATAGAAAACACCCAGACCATTACAAACAGACGTGTTCATGCACACTAATGTTTGTACTGCCCGGGGATCGAAACTAGAACCCTTGGAGTAGTAGCCGACGTCTCAACCATTACACCAAATGGGTCGTCAAACATACCTAAAGAGTTTAAATAGGTGTACATTAATTTGATCAACTTTTTCAGATGGTAATAGTGATAAATAAATAATGAAAAAATAAATACACTGAATTTGCGAGTATTTTAATATACCTTACAAGGCTTACAAACATCGATACACGTGTTTATTGAAATCTTAATTCCCTAATTTAAATTCATTGTATCCCTCGTTCAATTTAAACTAAGTGATTTCGTAATTGTGTTTCAAACACCAATATCTTGACATTTTGAATTACTGATGGTAAATCCATCTTAAGGGATTTTAACTTTGAATTTGAATTAAAGTAATATTTTTCTAGGAAACTTGACTTTAAGTTAAATCTTATAAAGTGGCAGATCGGCAAAGCGTAGCAACTTATTGAATATATTATTGGGAACCTAGCAAGCACTTGTCTATTATTTACTCACTAGAAATCTCATTTTTTTTCATTCCCTAGTGTTTCGAGTACTTTCTTGACCTGCCTAGATGAAACCATCAAGAAGCGTTTATTTGGAAAAAGAAAGTCCCATCTCTTGATAATAGAAAAACGGGTATAAGTACTCAAACGGTATTTTTCAAAACCAATTTGACATCAGAAGTCAGTGTTTGTGGGTATATGCGCGTCTGTGCCGTTACATTATAATTTGCCATTCATCCAAAACCATACTATTTATCCCCCAACCTGATGTTTTCCACTTCGAGCATAAACCTTTTCTCATCATCAAAGCTTTTAAATCTGTAAATCATTCCTTTGATTGAACAACCTCCTTAGAAATCGTAGGAGCCCAATAATTTAGAGAATGTATTCTTACCCCCCATTCTTTTGTTTCGCCGCTCATTCGTTTCCAGTTAGTGTTGCGAGGTCCGATTTGTTTGAAATCGGGACACGAGGCCAAAAAATCGGGATTTGAGGTTGTAGAAAGGTAACAATAAAAAATGTGATGTGACGCTGATGACGTGCCATTTTGAATTTGACAGTGATGTAATTAGTAGAAGTTATGTAGCGTTAATATATATTTTTAATGAAACATCTGATTATCTTATTTAATTAATCAAGATTAAGAGTCCCGATGGGGTCGTATCCTCGGACCCCTGAGAATCGGGACGTCCCGCGTAAATTTGGACACCTGGCAACACTATGTCCAGTTATAAAAGCCATCTGTCATTGTCGATAGGGCGCTAGTGACCATGTTTTATTTATCGGCACCCATTATAGACCCCATCGAAATATATGGCTCTGAAACCACCTCCCGCGGAATGGACGGTTTAAGTTGATTTCATTGTTTATGGCGCCCTCTAGTGGTTTCGGACGTATTGGTGGTTGTTTGACAAACATGGGTAAATTTTGTGCTTAACGGAATTTCAAAATTTAAAAACCTATTTAATAGCTTATGATAAATTCTTGCTCTAGGTGGACGTCGGTGGACTGTACAATTACGAAAGGTGAATGAGAGAAATGGGAGACAGGAATGATGACTCTCGTGGCGTAATTGGTCGGCTCATAGAAAAAGGGTTCCGGACTCGACAAACACTTTATGAACATAACTATTTATTTATTTATCATTACAGTCATGTGGTTTATAAGTTCTTGTAAATTTCAATAGTACATAACACATGAACCCTGTAAGGGCACAATAATGAAAATCATGATAAAATGCGCATAGCCTTACATACTAATACTTTCAATATATATTAATAATATAATCCTCGCCTTGGTTAGAGTTTCTATTGTTATGTCTCGTCTGATAAGTATTCTGCGGTGGTATAGTAAGCTTTATTTAGCAACAATTGCTTTAATTTGTTCCGAAATTTCTGAAAGTTTTTTTCCTGTCTTATTATTAGTGGAATCTCTTTGTATTCAGACTTTGTATTATGCAAAAAAAGTATTTAAGTATATGTCTTTCCGTTGTTAAGTATCTATATTACAGGCTAAAGCTTAGTTTGGGACTAGATGGCGATGTGTGAACGCTGATGTAAATTTCTTTATATCTGGCGCAGAATAGGAGAGACCGTTGTTCAGTAGGTTAAATAAATACGAGGAGTATGCCGAAGTATCGAATACGATTTATATATTTGGAATAATTTCATCCTCAAAACATTGTGGTGAGAACATATTAATCCTAAAAACTTCAGACAAAATAGAGTACAATTAAATAAATACCAAAAATCCACTAAAATTCACACAGCACCATCTAGTCCAAGTTATACGTGTATTATGGGCAGTTAACAACGGGTAAGTACACAAAAATGATTTTTGGAAATACATAAATATAGGTGAAAACACCTAGACCAATGCTAACAGACATGTTCATGCTCACAATTGTTTGTACTACCCGGGGATCGAACACGGACCCTTGGTATGGTATTTGACGTCTCAACCATTACACCAAATGGGTCGCCAAAAACTAATTTCCATACGAAACACAAGAACATAGGTTCCATATAGAATACAACTTTCACAACGTAAAATCTGTTCCCCACTATTTCTCCATAGACAATAGAGTCTAAAACTGTCAAATACATTGTTCCCAACCAATCGTAACGGAACAACCCATAAACACAACAAAGAATTCGGACGTTACAATGATACAAAGTAAATGTTTCAGTATAACAGGCTAGACAAGCAGACATCAGATTTGGTTGGTAGGGTCCCGTAGAATTATATTTGTTTTTTTTTATGAAATTAAAGCTTCTGGAATATGATCTACACTTTGTAGTTCATTCGATTTAGTTACAAGGGTTTTTAGCATCAGCTCATTATACGTCCTCACCGAGGAGCACGAACCTAACCGTATAGGGTGTAGAGGCCAAAGTTGTCCACGCGGGCCCAGTGCGGATTGGCCGACTTCACGCACAACCTTTGAATCACTTTGCAGGCGTGCGCAGTTTTTATTTACAGTAAAAACGTCGCATAACGTACATATAATTTCGAAATTTCGAAAAGATATTTGGTGGGATTTGAACATGCACCCTCCAGATTGGAAAGCAACAGTCCACAGTAATGAGCAACCAACGCTTGTGCATTTGCACATTTAAGCTGTACAAAAACTCACTAAGTGGTGGACTCGGTACTGAGTCGTCTAGGTTCCACCGCACTGCCAGATATCGTCCCGTGAAATAGTAACCGTATGTCATATTTTACACTTCTGTGTTTCGGGATGAGGGTACTGTAGCTAGTAAAATTACTGGATCATCATCATCATCATCATTACAGCCTAATTATGTCCACTGCTGAACAAAGGCCTCCCCTAATGATTTCCACGCGGACCGATCCCTTGCAGTTGACATCCATCTGCTACCCGCCACCTTAACCAGATCATCCGTCCATCTGGTTGGGGGTCGGCCTACGCTTCGCTTTCCGTTACGTGGACGCCACTCGAGAACCTTTCCGCCCCATCGGCCATCGGTTCTACGCACTATGTGCCCTGCCCACTGCCACTTCAACTTGCTAATCCTCTGGGCTATGTCGGTCACCCTAGTTCTCCTACGGATATCATCGTTTCGGATTTTATCGCGTAGGGAGACACCTAACATAGCCCTCTCCATAGCATAGCAAATTACTGGATATGAGAGACCTAGCATTTGTCGTCTCGAGTAGCGCCGCAGGCAGTATTGTCGATGGAAAATAATAACTATCTACATTCTTATAGTTCAACCCTGCATATGTCATGGTCAGGCGTATAACATGAGTTTACCGCCCCAGGCACTTAATATCATAAAAAACAGCAGCTTTTATTAAAAAAGACCCAAGGAACCCCAAATATTGCCGAACAAAGGGAAACAAAGTTAATGGCGCGTCGACGTGACAGTTTTTATTTGGTTCGCCGTCAGATCGACGGGCTGTCATCGGCAAAGCCGTGTCTGATGGTGCAGGTAAACTGCGCGTGCTGGCCGGCCGCCATTTTGTGGTGGTTACACGACCGCGTATTTTGAAATGGCGGGTGTGAAACAAGAATTTCACGGGGTAGGTATTCTTTTTATAAACCAATTTCATTATATTAATAATATTATCTGAAGATCTTACGGTGAAGGAAAATATCGTGATAAAACCTGCGCACTCCTAGATTCTAAGGTAGTGCGTGAAGTCGACCAATCCGCAATGGACCCGCGTGGTCGACTAAGGTCTAGGTACATACACCCTTCACGGGTAGGCTCGTTTCCTTCGGTGTGGACGTATAATGAGCTGATGATGATGATGATGAATAATTTTTTTTCACTCTCTCTTCAACATATCGCAGTCTACTATACCTAGTCTATCTACCCTATTCTGCACCATATAAAGAAAGAAAAGAAAGAAAAATCTTTATTCAAATAAATCTGTTACAGATACTTTTGAATCGTCAATGACATTTTTTTTAATGACTCTACCACCGGTTCCGAATAAGAAGGATCTTCGAGAAGAGCCGGCAAGAAACTCGAGTTACTCTTTTAAACTTTTTACATCAGTGGTTACAGAGTTTTGTCATTTACCTACACATAAATTTAAAATACACATTACATGTTAAATTTGTGACTGTAGATTTATTTGTATTATCCCTGAGCCAATTCAAAAAGTCATGTATTTTAATATTAAAAAAATGAGTTGTAGTTTTTATTTGTTTTGTATAACGCTGATCCATGGACCTAGCATTTATAATGCTAGGTCTATGCACTGATATTTGCATTTCCGTCATTTTGGGACAATTGCGCTTGTCAATTACATTTATTTCGTGAACAATGAGGTTGGTTACATAATGAGTACCTTTTGTAAAACTTCACTAATATTAAGCCTTTATTATGTAATTGTTTTTGTTCCAAATAAAAAGAAAAATAAACTTTACATTTATTTATTACAAACATTTTGTAACTGGAACACTATGTGCAAGACCACACATCTTTACCCGAACTACATACCAGTCCTTCGCTTTTCCAATCCAGCTTCCATCAGCAGGTCGTCGGACCATATAGGGTGTTCTACATACATTTCTGGGCGTTTATTAATATAATAATGTTTTAATCAAGGGTAAGCTTAAATATCTAGAAAAAATAATTCGATAAAAAATAATTATTGATCAATAATACGCACCTGATTTAACGTCGGCCATTGAATATGCGCAGAAAAAAAAGTATAAGAAATCTAAAAACTACCCGGCGAAGTTTCAGTATTTTAACCTGCAAACAATAAAACAATACTGATAGATTTTTGTAAGCTTTTGGAGATCCAAGTAAACCAAGAAATCCAAATATCTGCTCGAAGCCAGGACGCGCTGTTAGTAACAAAATAAACAAAAATCCAATGGAAGACATATGAAACCTATTTACCAACTCGTTACTTATAGAGTGACAGTGTATTTCCCACACTTTGCGAATATACCCGAATTCGTTTCCATTCTCTAAGAGCGTGGATTTATGAAATATCCCTCTTAAGTCCCTTAACTCGGTGACCCACTTTTTATAAGAAATTCGGTTTTTTAAATTTGATCGTGGGCGTTCCCTATTATTACTTTTAATGGCTTCTTTAAACCCTTCATTGAATGTAAGTACAAAATTAATTTAGGTGGGTAAAAATATATGTATACTATGTATTTGTTTTAATAAAAAAAAAGAACATTTATTTCGAAACGAGAAAAAAGTGAGTCCATAGTGTTAGTAACAATTAAACTTAAACAACTATGTTAGTACAATATTTCTTGAGTACAAAGAGGGTAATTTAGAGTCTTTGGCGACATGAACGCGGGTCCAGTGTTGCATAATGACACTGTCCACGTCCAATCTCGCCGCGACCGCCTGCAGAAGGCTGTTGGTGCTGCCGCGTACACGATGGATCAGGGATGCAATGAGCTTTCTAATATTATGCATATTATGATTAAAAAGAAATTAAATGAAATGTAATAATCCATGGATGGTAGAGTCACAAAAATATGATAATAACAACAATTGACGATTCAAAAGTATCTGTAACAGATTTATTTGAATAAAGATTTCTTTCTTTCTTTCAATAAACCCCCAAAGTACTGAAGTGTTCACAGCATTAAGCTGCTTAACAAATCTGGCTCACGCTCACTCGAAAACGAAGTCTCAAAGCGTCCTTCAGTAAATGCAAAAAATACCTTTATCAGGTGAATTTAAACCGGCGACGATAAAGAGCTCGCTGGAAATTCCCCGCATTATGCTAAGAACAAAAGGAAGGGCAAGGTGAAATTTGGCCGCTTGAAGATGGTGCCTTAGTTAACTCCGTATATTCCGCATAAGTTCAAATATTCGCGGTTTCAAGCTTAGTTTCCTCAAGAAAATACAATCTAAATACTATTACTTATACCTAAACATAAAGTAAAATTTCAGTTGAAGAAGGTTTTTACTTCATGGCTCCGTACATTCCGCATAGGTTTAAATAGTTGTGGTTTGAGGCTAGCTTGCTCAAGAAAATATAATCTGAATACTATTACTTATTATACTAGCCTGTAACAAATAAAGTAATAGAGTGCTTTAATATCCATCACGTGTACCTAATGCGGATGTTTCAGGGTTAAAACCACAGATTTCCCAATACAGGAGATGCGGCAAGCCGCGTTTAAAGTGCGACAACTGTAAGCTCAACGAGCATACACTGGCTACCAGTTTACGCTCTGTGAGACGAGTCAAGACGCACGAATATTAGAAAAAATTACTGTTTTTTTCCAAAATGCCATCCTGTGCAATTGTAACATGCCATCATCGCAATGAATCAGTAAATTTACCAAGAAATATAATAACTTTTCACAGGTAAGAACCGAAAAGAAATTGCGACACTGGGACTGCCTATAAACTTGGCGGCTTGTCCAGTCTAATGTATATTCTGATGTCTGTGGTTAAAACTGATGCCTAACTTAAACTAACATTTTAAAAGCTTCAAGAATTAGCATCTAACAAACAAAGCAAAGTAATGAATGCTATAATAACCATCACCTGTACTAATGCGGATCAGTTCAGGGTAAAAACATATACCTGATACATTAAGATACTTTTTATTCAGCAAAGAACTTTCAACAACCTTATGAGATATTTTACACTTTAACAATATTAAATCTAAATGAATTTTGAGTAAACCGCATATATTTGGACAGCCTTTGCTGAAGGGTTCAGCATATGTTAAATTTAAACATATAAGGGTCCTCAACTTATGACTTGACTGTTTTCGAGCCCACCGTTGGAGATCCTTTTCAAATAACGCTCCAACTTCCAAACCGCATTTCAATCCACAAGCCCCAAAGATCGTCATGAAAACTTTCCGGATTGCGAAACTCCAAAGTTGAACTGTCATCTCTTTCCCCCACTCTGCTCGGACGGAGACAAATCATTTATTGACACTAGACCCATTCGGATTGTCGACAATGCCAAGACAGTTTGATAGATGCTATGGTTGATGAACGACGAGGTTAATGACCTTGGATATCTGGCACTAATGAATCAAGTAACTAATTTCTCGACAAATCGGACATAAATAATTTATTTCGTTTTAAAAGAAATAAAAACTACAAAATCAAATAAGGACGACTTTTCTATATTTCATCAAAACATTGCAGGTTTGCTCAGTAAAAGGGAAATTTTGGAAATTACTATAAGGGAACTATTGGAACAAAAAAAAAGGTTTAATATTTTATGTTTTAGTGAGACGTTTATTAAATTAGGTAGTGAATCGAATATAAAAATTAATGGATACTATTTGGCATCATCCTACTCTAGAGCAAATCAGAAACGGGGTGGTGTATGCATTTTGAGTGATTATAATACTGAAACATGTGACATTCCTTTATTGAAAGATTTTACGGAAGACTTTACTTTTGAATGTTGCGGTGTAGACATTCCTTCATTAAAATGTTCAGTTGTTTGCATTTATAGAACACCATCATCAAATGTACAAAAATTTTTGAACAAATTTGAAATGCTTGTAGATGTATTAAAGAGGAGGATAAAATATAAATTGATCATAGCGGGAGACTTAAACATTAATATTTTAAAACCTTCTCATGCTTCAGCTGAATTAAATAGAATAGTTTCGAGTAATGGTTTAAATCTACACATATTGAAACCGACACGGAGAAATGCGTGTCTCGACCAAATAATCAGTAATATTCCAGAATCACTAGCTGAACTTCATAATCTAGGATTATCTGATCATGAAACCGCACAATCTCTGAAATTTAAAGTAAATAATAGGAATAATATAGTTAAGGATTGGTATGTAAGCAGACGAGATTACTGCTCGGAAAATATTAATAAATTTTGTGAATGTATGAGAAGCTTATCGTGGTCAGAAATATATAAAGAAAGAGATACAAATTGCGCATTCAATATATTTTTCGAAACGTTTAGATTATTTTATTATATGTGTTTCCCTATCAAAAGAAAAAAAGTTAGTAGTGCTCAAAACGCTAAATCATGGATCACAAAGGGTATAAAAATATCAACAAAAACCAAAAGGCATTTAAGATTTTCTTTCTACAAAAAATGACAAGTAAAAGTAAGAGGAAATATGGTTATTACACAAAGGTATTAAAGAAATGCATAAATCAAGCACAGAGGCTGTCAAACGCAAGATATATTATGACATCAAAAAATGTTTGTAAAGCCACATGGAATGTTATAAAAAATAAAACTTTGCATCCCAAAATCAATAACATTGAAAAGTTAAATTTTAATAATGAAATAATTGATAATCCTAATAATATTGCTAATTGTTTTAACAATTTTTTTATAAACAGTAATCCAACGTATTTGACTTTAAATAAATCAATGAAAAAGACAATATGTTCTAATGCTTCTAGTATATTTCTATCACCTACAGATAAAAATGAAATAATAAAAATTATTAATTCCCTAAATTCTACGAATGCGACCGGGTACGATGAAGTTAAGACTGGTATTCTTAAGGAATGCAAAGACAGTATTGCGTCTGTTTTAAGTTTCTTGATAAACCTTTCCCTTGCTGATGGAACTTTTCCGGAAGCTCTCAAACTCACTGTAATAAAACCTCTTCACAAAAAAAACAATAAAGAATGTGTAGAAAATTATCGGCCTATAGCTTTAATTCCTGTTTTTTCCAAGATATTTGAAAAAGTAATGCATAAACGTATATTGCAATTCTTAAACAAGCACAATATAATTAAATCAGAGCAACATGGTTTTCAAAAAGGTAAATCAACTACTCTTGCTGCATTTAACTTAGTTAATGAAATACTTTTAAACTGACAAGCGTAAACCAGTAACTGCGGTGTTCTTTGATATGACAAAGGCCTTTGATTTTGTGTCTCATGAAGTCCTTTTAGAAAAATGCAATCTTTATGGTATAAGAGGAGTGGCATATAAATGGCTTAAAAGTTATCTCGGCAATAGAAAACAATACGTAGTTATAACTAATTTTGGCGATGACTCTGAACTTAAGACTATAAATCGTCAACCGAGTCAAACAATATGGGTGTACCTCAGGGTAGTATTTTGGGACCTTTGCTGTTCTTGATATATATTAACGATCTTCCCAACGTTACTCAACACAGTTGCTCTCTTTTTGCTGATGACGTGTCAGTCGTTATACCTTGTGAAAATATAAAGACATATAATGATCAAATAAATGAAACAGTTTCTAATATTTTGGAATGGCTTAGAGCGAATAATCTAAATATTAATTTTAATAAGACAACATTTATACAATTCCTAAACAAAAATGGCAGAAAACAGCATCTAAATGTAGAATTTGGAAACTGCAAAGTGAATGAAAGTTTTAAAACCAAATTTCTCGGTGTTTTACTAGATAACAGGTGCACGTGGGTGGAGCATATAAATAATATCTGTAAAAAAATTCAATCATTTTCTTATGCGTTATGGAGGCTTACAAGAATTAGCAGTGAAAAGACAGCCATTCAAGCATATCATGGCTACGTCAGCTCCATACTTAGGTATGCAATTGTCATATGGGGCAACTCCGCGCACGTTCAGAATGCACTGATCGCCCAAAAATCATGCGTTCGAGCCATTTGCAAGGTTGACGTAAGAACTTCTTGCAGACCTTTGTTTAGGAAACTACGGTTTTTAACTGTACCCTCAATGTACATATATGAAATCTGCGTGTTCATTAAAACATATCCGAAGTTATTTCCAAGAGTTAGTGATGTGGGGCGAATAAATAGTAGATATCCTAATAAACTAGTATTTCCGTTAGTAACTACAACATCATACACAAATAATAGTTATTTTATGGCAATTCGAATATTCAATCACTTGAATGGTGATTTTAAGACGTTACCTATACAATTGTTCAAAAAAAGTCTAAAAAAGTGGCTTGTGGATAAATGTTTTTATTCCCTCAAGGAGTTTTTTGATAAATGTTGATTGATCGCTTTGTATTTATTATTATATTTTATTATTATGACTTGAATGCGACTTATTTAATTACATTTTGACATTGTTATTGCTTTAATTTTAAATTACAAAGTAGACATATGTTGCATGCCAAACTGTGGCTAAATATGAGAAACATAAATAATTACTAACACCTGATTTGTACCGTATTTAATGCAAATAAAGTATTTTGATTTTGATTTTGATTTTGATTTTTGATTTTGAATGATAGGAGGTCAGAGGAAATATCCTGGAATTATTGGTGATAGTGGCATATGATAAAACGCGGGGTTGACAAGATCAACTGTTATTTATTTTTTTATTGAACAAGCATGCGGTTCACCTGATGGTAAGTGGCACCGCCGCCTATGAATATTTGCAAGACCTCAGGTCCCAGAAATGCGTTGCCGGTGCTTTAACTTACAGACTGAAAGATCGAAATCCTGACAGAAACATATAACAATGTAATTGAAAAGTACGTGGGCTTGATATACTAATTATTGTTACGATATGTCTTATCTGAGTACATATATATTATAGTAATACTTGTGATTGTTTCAAGACTTAATTTTACAGTTGAAATTATACTCGTAAAATATGAAAAAGGTAAAACGTGTGTTCTTTTAACTCGCGTGAATGTTTAGTTTCTTTGCTGAAATAAAGAAAAGCTTGTTTTGATTATTTTTTTCAGAGTATTTTTAGGATATAAGTAATCTTGATTCAGTTCTTTTTACAGTAGTTGTAAGAGCTCATTCTTTAATGTAGCGAATCAATTTCGTTGATATCCACGCTGGGTTGGCAACGAGAAACACGGTAGCGTGAGCGTGGAATATCAGAATGCACGGTTTTGGTTTTCATTAAAAGTTGCCTCTCCACATAATGGGCAAGTTTATGAATTCAGCGAAATATCGCTGTAGCGTTCACCCCACCGTTCTCGTGTGCTAAGAAATCCACAATAGTTTACTCGGTCTCTTAAGAATTCATTTCGCCGGGTTCTTAACGTAAAATTATTCAATGTTTCCGTGCAAAATGCCCCCGCGTCCCGCGCTGCGGGCAAATGTATGCAGACGGGGATTTAGTATGTAGGTCCTGCTGGAAATATTGCATACAAATCAGCAAAATTAAAAGTCTAATATTAAGCACTGTGACAAATCTTCATTATGATTTCAATTAATATATTTCAAATGGATATATTTTATCCGACGCTCTTACGGTGAAGGAAAACATCGTGAGGAAACCTTCATGCAAGCCTGCGAAGAGATTCGAAGGTTGTGTGTGAAGTCGTCCAATCCGCACTGGACCCGCGTGGACGACTAAGACCTAATCACCCTATACGGGTAGGCTCGTGCCCCTCAGTGGGGACGTTTCATGAGCTGATGACGATGAAATGGAACTCAATTACTTAGTCAAAGTGTATAATTTAGTAATATAAATGTACCAAGAAAAAACTGACCTAAATATGAGGACACTATATCACCCCGTGACTGTTGATTGTAAAACTCACGACAATCATATGATGATGATGTCAAATAGGCTTCCGTTTGGGCTGAATCACAAAAACAATCTATGTCCTGATCACCCAAAAAAATAATTTAAGCCTGTAATATTGACACTTAACAACGAATAAACATACTTATATACTTCTTTATTTGTAAATACGTACATATTATATATAGAAAACACCCAGACCAATACAGATATGTTCATGCCCACAAATGCGTGTACTGCCCGGTGATCAAACCCGGACCCTAGGTGTAAGATCCGACATCTCAACCAATTACACCACATGGGTCGTCAAAAACTTCGTGTACCAAGTTTTCTCTGCTGCAGCTAGTCTGCGTCCGAAATTATTGATTACAAAGACGTTGAGTTGACTACGAGCGCTTATCTAGATTACTGCATCCTTGTGAATGAAAAGGTGATTTTCAAGGCTTCTCGACCGTAGCTTGCCGACGTCTGCCGCTCTCTCTGAATTATTTGCAAACAGAACTTCCAGTGTCGGTTTCAATGTAACATGAAATATTTGAAGGTACGAGAAGTCTTACATGATCAATAAGATATTGGAAGTATTAAAGTGATGCTCAGATGTTTGAACATGTTGTAGTAATTATTTTGATATATTGGTATACATATTGTATACCTGAAATAATCCAAGGAAAAAAAATTGTATTTGGTGTATTAAAATTAAGAATAGTCTTAAGTAGTATTTAACCTGTCTATGTATTATTTATGCAATAATTGTATTTATATTGAGCGTCGGTGGCTCAATGGTGTGGACTGTCGCCTTCCTACCGAGAGGGCTGAGGTTCAAATCCCGACACGTACCAATGTGTTTTCGAATTTTCGGAAATATATGTACTTATCCGACGCTCTTACGGTGAAGAAAAACATCGTGAGGAAACCTTCATGCAAGCCTGCGAAGAGATTCAAAGGTTGTGTGTGAAGTCGTCCAACCCGCACAGGGCCCGCGTGGACGACTAAGGCCTAATCACCCTATACGGGTAGGTTCGTGGCCCTCAGTGGGGACGTTTCATGAGCTGATGATGATGAATCTATTATAATATAACTTTAATAAATTAAATTTTTATTTTTGTATATGTACCGTATATATATATATACATATATATATATATGTAATAGATAAAAGATAATCTATTGCATTGTCCAAGATTACATTTTGTCATAATAATACGTTAGTGTACATTAAAATTTTACCACGAAGCAATTCATTAGCTTAAGCAGCCCATTCCGATACTAAAAAGTCCAGTTCCCACCCGAACAAACTCCTCTAAATCTCAATACATTAAAATTCATAATTCTTTGAGGAAAATTTTCGGTAGGGATTACTGGTAAACGGTGTCCGTTAAGCGCCCTGGTTTATTCACGGAAAAAATACTGAAAAGAAATTAATGGATATTTCTTACTTAATTTTGAGTATTTATAAATTGTTTGGCATGATCGGTGTAGATTATGTATGAGTATGTATTCGGTTTTTAAATTTTTAATTTAATTTTTATTTCATACTGTTTATAGGTAGATTAGGTTAAGTTAGATTTCATTTGAGTCCAAGTATATTTGCAGTCATTCGGTTACTCTCCCCACTTTCACTCCTCACAACTTTTAAACGGTTTAACCGATTTTCATCAAACAGTCTAAGAACACTCGCACTCGTCACCTTTAATACAAAAAAATTGAAATCACTGCATGCGTTCGGGAGTTATGATGCCACAGACAAACAGACAGACAGACACGTCAAACTTATAAACACCCCTCTTTTTGGTCGGGGGTTAAAAATGGTGAAGTATCATTATAGTATTGAGAGCGTCGGTGGCTCAACGGTGAGGATTGTTGCCTTACGATCTGGACTGTTGCCTCCACATCTGAAAGGTGCAGGTTCAAATACTGCCACAATGTAAATTCGAATTCTCCAAATTATATGTACGTTTATCCGACGCTCTTATGGGAAGGAAAACATCGTGAGGAAACCTGCGCAAGCCTACGAAGAGGTTCAAAGGTTGTTCATGATCAACGCGGATCCAGGGAGAGGGTCATGGGGGTCATGGGCTATTTTAAGTACTATACTAACGTACATGAACAAAATACCTTATAAGCTCTTAAGTACTACGTTGTGACCCCCTCCTGGCGCCTTACCTGGATCCGCCCTTGTTCATGATGTTGGCACATCCGTACTGCGCCCGCATGGACGACTAAGGCCTATACATGGCAGCATTCCGAACCGGTGGTAGAGTCATTAGATTTAATAAAAAAAATTATATACTGTTTTGACGATTCAAAAGTATCTGTAAAGATTTATTTGAATAAAGCTTTTTTCAATTTCAATTTCAATTTCAAATTTCAATTTCAACACCCTTTACGGGTANAGTTATTAAATAGGTGTGTGATTCATGTAATACATAAACTCGATCCCATGTGTCCTACCCACTATCCGGTAATTATCGCGCACAATACATCTTAGATGTAGCGCTTGTAAAAAACATCATCATCATCAGCTTATTAAACGTCCCCACCGAGGGTACGAGTCTACCCGTATAGGGTGTATAGGCCTTAGTCGTCCACGCGAGCCCAGTGCGGATTGGCCGACTTCATGCACAACCTCTGAATCTTTTCTCAGGCGGGTTTTACTTCACCGTAAGAGCGTCGGATAACGTACATATATAATTTCGAAAATTCATAATCACATTGGTACGTGCGGGATTTGAACCTGCGCCCTCCCGAGCGGAAGGCAACAGTCCGCACAACTAGGCCACCGACGCTCTTCATAACAAAAAACATAAACCTACGTTTATGTTCTATCGATATGTTACATGAGTTAGTGTCCGATCACAGGCCTGTGGTCATCGAGCTATCCCTGAGGATAGGCTCCCCTAACTCCCAGTCCAACCAATCGACTGAGCCCACAGTCACTAAAAAGAGGTTGTATTAGACTTGAGACTAGCCTCAATTCTTTCATCAGCGAGGTTTAAGATGCCGCCCCGGACGACTCGTCGTCTATCCCCGATACCCTCCGCACTATCGATTCCCTCGCGGAGCACGTTACAGAGCATCGATAAGAACTGCTCACGACAGGAGCCAGTGGAGGCTCACCTTCGCTAAGACCTACCGCCTGATGTACGTGCCCTATTGACGGAAAAGAACGCGGCCTCCCGCACGTACGATGCATATCCCACTGAGTCGAACTGGGTTCGCATGCGCGCTTTACAGAGGGACGTAAAGCGTCGCATCGGCGAATTTCGGGACGAACGCTGGGGCGATATGTTATCGAGCTTAGAGCCCAATCATTTAGCATTCTGGCAATTAGCCAGAAGACTGATGTCCGATACAGAAGCGAGCATACCCTCTTGAATCGGTTCAACCAAAGGCCCGCGTTTGATGATGACGAAAAGGCTTCATTACCGGCAACACATACTGGTCAAAACTTTTAATTATATCGTTAGTATCTTTAAAAGCTTTTTAATATCTTTCTTCTTGTTATTGTATTTGAAATGGACGTTTCTTTCAAAGAAAAGTACTTGAAGACCTGTTTAAAAATAAAAATAAAATACTTAAGCTGAATCTCCATCTTCTATTGTTAGCTATTGTGCTGTCGAGAGCTAAGATGAAATACGTTTAGAATGTGAGGCTGGTTCAATCAACTAAAACCGAACCAGCTCACAACTTATAGCATTTTAAAAAGTGGAGATAATTTTGACTAATATCTTTTATTTGAAATTGGCAATATTAAGTTGCAATGGAACACATTGATATGTAAAAAATTAAACTAAGTACTTACTTATCAAAATGGGCATGGGAACGGAAACTATTAAAGTTTAGTTAATACAACGGTTCGATAAGTGATTGTTAAAAAAGCTATCTAATTTGCACTTTGTTTGGGTACAGTTCATAATTTTTTCGGTTACGAATCCGGTGTAAAATTTCATTCGGTTTCAATGCCAATGCGATCGTGCGTAGCACCGGTGGATAGTCACAAAACATAATAGATGAATCTATTGTCTACACGAGTGCTACGTTCGAGCGGTTTTGAAATTTTCGGTTACAGTTTCAGTTCTAAATTCATAGCGAGTCATTCCCTACCCTAGGTATTGAGTGAACATAATAGTTCTGTTTCTAGTATTTCCGTGCTGCCCCCGTCTTTCGGTTCATTTATCTTCAAACAGTTGTGTTTATTGAAATAGCCGGTTGAAACGGGATGTAAACACACAGTTCGGAGGACTTAGTGGTCTCTGTATAGCAAATAATTTAACAACTCAATAAATTCCTTTTGATTTACTGTTTTGAAGTTTTGATGATTTCTCTTTGTCTTCAACCTGTTGCAGTCCACTGCTAGGCATAGGCCTCCCCCATTTTGCGCCATACATCCCGGCTCTCCGCTTTTCCATCCAGCCTCCACCAGTGACCTTTTTGCAAGTCGTCAGCACATCTGGCCGGAGGGCGTCCTACGCTACGTTTGCCAAGACACGGTCTCCACTCCAGAACTCGTCTACTTCAAAGACCATCGGTTCTGCGACATACGTGACCAGCCCACTGCCACTTCAACTTGCTGATCCGGCAAGTTTTGTGGGTTACTTTAGTTCCCTTGTGGTATGATATTATCATTTCTGATTTCAACTATCCACAAGACAAAACCTTCTCTGAAACTCGGCTTAAAAATATCAAGGAATTAAATGTAGGCGGCCGCCAAATTAGGTATCTCCTAAGCTACTTGATCTCGACTTTAAAAGCCGGTCGTCCACCGCCAATTAAACTAAGTTAGTTTAGCTGAAATCGTAAGGCTGGGCCAGTTTTTCATACATATGCATGGTGAACTACGTAAATGACCAGCTAAGTCAAATTAACTTAGTCATGTATCCGATCTGTTACTGAGGCCGGTATTCTAGAACGAGATTCAACGTTTATCTCTACTCAAACTGAGTTAGAAAGCGATGGTGGTATTGATTGGATAGAGCGAACCCTTTCTCACTGTACTTAAGTGAAGATCAACGCTTGAGCCTCGTTCTAGGATACGGGCCTAAGTGAGGTAAGCTAAGCGCACCTTTCTTTGCCTGACATAGCTCGCCGGATCAGCAAGTTCAAGTGCAATGGGCCAGTCACATATCATAGTACCGGTGACTGTTGCAGCAGACGAGTTCTGGAGTGGAGACCGAGTCTTGGCAAGCGTAGCGTGCCCTCTGGCACGATGACTTTCGAAATGACGCAGGTCGAGACTGAATGAGGAAAGCGGTGGACCGGAATCTCTGGCACAAAATGGGGGAAGACCTATGTCCAATGGACTGCAAGAGGTTGAAGGGAGATAAGACTTTTCACTTAAGTTCACTTAATCCGTCCACCGTCAAACCTAAGCTCAGTAACCTAAGCTAAGCTAAACTGGAGTGAGGGGCACTAAGTTTAGCTCACTTAAAAACAGTTTGGACACACAACTAAATTAGTTCGATTTAGTTGGCCAATTCTACGTAGTTTAGCTTGCATAGCGTGCCGTGAACTATCATATATGAAAAACTGACTCAACTCTGCGAGGTAAGCTAAACTAACTTCGACTTGCTGGTGGTGGACGTTCAGCTTTATTGGGCTTCAATACCTGGCTACATCAAAAGGGAGGTGCGGCAAGAAATCAATTTGGAGTTTGCCCCGTCGTTGTAAGCGCGATGGGGGCAACTTTGTTTCGCTCGACCCGATAGACTCGATGTTCCAAAACTTCTGCTTCTTCGGGAGTTGTTCCGAGTGTCTTGCGTTTTTTTTAAATTTGAAATCTGCGTCTGTTATTTTCATTCCTATTCATTGTATTTTTTGCAGTGAATTCCTCTCTTTATTATACATATCGCAATACAATGGTGGTATTTCCAATCTTCACCATTTTGCACCAGACATTTCTCTCGAGCCTCCAGCAGCGAACTTTTTTTCTACAAGGTGGTTGACTCGGTACTGAGTCGTGTTTGTCCACTTCTGTGTTTCGGGGTGAGGATATGTACTGTAGCCCATGATATAAAAAGTATGGATACGTGATGTGCTCACAAAACAATCGAAAAAAGTGTTCCGAATGCACTGACAGCACACATGCACATAATTCGAATTTCGAACACATTTATCTAAACAAAAGAGTACAAACTGTACTCTCTTCAGCGGTTCGTTTTTGAGGCACGGATGGCGTATCTAACGTATTGTAAAGCTGTAGTGGTTCGGGCGTCCTACGCTTACCAATACGCGGTCTCCGCTCCAGAACTCGTCTCCTCAGAGAATTATTATTCTCCGTCAATGGTGCACTGCGCCCGTCGTCATTCAGCTTAGCATATTACACAGGGATGTACAGTTGTACACCTACCAGCATGTAATCCAGCTGTCTACAACTTTAATGTACAATATGTTTTTCACCATCATCATATTTAACGTCCCCACCAAGGGGCACGAGCCTACCCGTAAATGTTGTATTGGCCTGAGTAGTCAACGCGAGCCCAGTGTTTATTGGCCGACTTCACGTACATCCCTTGAAACTCTTCACAGGCGTACGCAGGTTTCCTCACGATATTTTCCATCCGTAAGAGGGTGGGGAAACGTACATATAATTTCGAAAATTTGAAATCACATTGGTACGTGGCGCCCTCGAGATTGGAAGGCAACATTCCACACCACTGAGCCACCGACACTTTATATTTTTCACCAATGACGTCACAATCAGCCATATTCCCATAAGCCCACACATCGCTCCAGCAAGTTATAACTCGCGTACTTAGCGTGGATTGTAAAAGTCGATTAGGCCCACCTTTATTACACCCCGAAGAGGGGGCGTGACGTTGGCAAACTTCTCGGCTGAGGTGTCGATCGGAAAACCACGCTCCACACTAATTGATTTGGGTCTACGCTGGGCAAATATCCACGATCGGCAGACGAGGGGGGTCTAAGTTACGACCTGAAAGGCCGATTGATGACGGAATTAGATCCAGAGGTTTTGAATTAGCGGTAATCCAGTGACATTTTTTATTGACGACCCTATGGTGTAATTTTTAAGGCTTTGACTAAGTTCCAGGTTTCATGTTTAATTCCCGTGCAGTACAAACATTTGTGTGCATGAGCATGTCTGTTTGTATTGGTCTGGGTGTTACTATGAATGTATTTACTCAAAAAAATATGAGTATGTTTATCCGGTGTTTAGTACCCAAAACTGCAAGCTTCACGCTTAACTTGCTAGATGGAGCTGTGTGTATGGATCTCAGTGAATATTTATAACAAATAAATTCCTCATCATCATCAGCCTTTTACGTTCCACTGCAGGGCACAGGCCTTCCCGCACAGCATGACATGACTTATGGGTGATTGGTTCGTAACCACGCGGGGCCATTGCGGATTGATGGGTGGTGTCAATGGTGTGGAATGTCTGAATCGTCTTTCTTATCGGACAATCAGTTGATTCAGCCTGCAAAGTCCTCATTAAATTTGAACCAATCGTTTAATCGAAGCGACATCTATGACTTGCACCACACCCCAAGCGTAATTAACGAAAGACAACTAACGGGCTCTAATTCGGTCTGACGGACATTTCCTAGTCGATTACAAACGTAGTTTAGTTACAAATTAAATAGATTTTATACGATCGTATGGTTAGCTAGGACAGAGGCCGGTTATCCGATTGAAATGTCTAATTGGTTTTATGAAAGATCGTAAGAAAGAAAGATACAAAACATTCATTCTTAATCATTTGTGTATGTGCTCACCCTCGCAATAGCGTCAATGCGTTGCTCATCGGTGGACGGTTGCTTTCCGATCGAGAGGCTGCAGGTTCGGATCCCGCCACGTACCGATGTCTTTTCGAATTTCGTTATTATATGTACGTTTATCCGACGCTGTTATCTTCTATTACATATAAATAAAATTAGAGTGTCTGTTTGTTATATTAAAATAATACTTTATTTCCTTATGCATGCGATACACATGGCAATTTATTTTATTTTTGTCTGTCTATCTTCCGGGTAATCTCTGTATAGAGCGTCGGCGGCTCAGTGGTGTGGACTGTCGCCTTCCTACCGGGGAGGGCTGAGGTTCAAATCCCGACACGTACCAATGTATTTTCGAATTTTCGAAAAATATATGTACGTTATCCGACGCTCTTACGGTGAAGGAAAACATCGTGAGGAAACCTTCATGCAAGCCTGCGAAGAGATTCGAAGGTTGTGTGTGAAGTCGTCCAATCCGCACTGGGCCCGCGTGGACGACTGAGGCCTAATCACCCTATACGGGTAGGCTCGTGCCCCTCGGTGGGGACGTTTAATGAGCTGATGATGATGAATCTCTGAAACGGCTGGATGGATTTGGACATGTTTTGTGCCAGGTTGCTGATGTAGTAAGGAAAAATAGGCTTCTTTTATTTTAGAAACTGCTTTTTATTTTAGAAAATAAAGCAATGTTTTGGGCCGCGCGCCAATGCGCGACGTGACGCGCTTTATTTTGGGATGAGGGCACTGTAGCTAGTAAAATTACCTACTGCGCAGAAGAGACCTAACAGCTGTTGTGTCGGGTGACGGGCGCAGTGCAGCTTTGATGGAGAATAATAACTGTCTTTCAGTTATTGTTCCCCATTCCACTCTGTCATGTTCAGGCGTATGACTTACCATCAAGTGAGCGTTCTGCCGTCCTGTACACATTACATAAAAAAGACTAGAAAAATCGGAAAAAGTGAAATTCCCCATGTCTTCTTCCCTGCCTCCTTTCGTAGAATTCGGACACTATATGCATCTGCGATTTCAACTCTAATATAAGTCTTATACACCACGGTAACAACTGTCTTTCAGTTATTGGTCTCCATTCCACTCTGTCATGGTCAGGCGTATCACTTACCATCAACTGAGCGGAGCGTTCTGACCGTCCTGTACACGTTATATAAAAAAGACAGGAAAAATCGGTAACAGTGACATTCCCTTTGTCTCCTTCCCTGCCTCCTTGCGACACTATATGCATCTACGATTTCAACTCTAAGTATTATAAACCACGGTAACAACTGTCTCTCAGTTATTGGTCTCCATTCCGCTCTGTCATGGTCAGGCGTATCATTTACCATCAAGTGAGCGTTCTGATCGTCCTGTACACTTAGTAATATAAAAAAGACTAGAAAAATCGGTAAGTGACATTTCCTATGCCTCTTTCCCTGCCTCCTTCCGTGGAACTCGGACACTATATGCAGCTGCAATTTTAACTCTCATATCATACTCTCTCGACAGTGCAAGCGTAGCACTGTCGAGATTTCATCGTTCATTTATTTTACATCCGTTCATCGCAGCCCGAGCGAGCTGAATTAGCACTGAAACGTTAAACCGTCATACCCAAATAATTCTTCGACGGTTTATTTTAACATCGCAAAAATAGGCATCACTTAACACGATTACGCTCAAGGGTTTAACATACGAACATAATAGCTCCACATGTTGGTGGTTAAATGAAAAAAAAACGCACAGCATGACTTTGTAATCTGGGATTTTAATGTACATTTTCAATGTGTGTTGGCTTTTTTATTTCATTTGTCAGGTGGTCTTTGGGGACTGGTGGTGGCTTTCAGGCATAAATATTACAGAACAGGTGCAGTTTTAATGAAAACGTCAACACACTGCGGTCTTCACCCGAGACGACCGATGTTAGGTCTCTTATACTACAGTTTTAGGCTCTTTATTTAGGTAAATGTACGCTCATTCGAAATTCGAATTATGTGTGCTGTCGCTGCATTCGGAACACTTTTTTGGTTGTTTTGTGAAATATCACGAATCTATACTTTTTACATCATTGTTTTCTATGTATAAATCATTAGTATTATATAAATAAGATATGATATGAAAACTATGTAAAACCCATTTTTTTTAAAGAATGAGAAGACTCCGGAAAGTAACTACACCATTTTCTTCCCGGATTCTTCTCGATAGATAACAACGCTCGAAACCGGTGGTATATTCATTAAAAATAACGTTTTTTATGTACCATTCAAAAGTGTCATATAACGATTTATTTGACTAAACCATTTATGAGTTTGATTAAGAAATCGTTATCTTAAACTTGATACCAGATTTTTAATGATATTATCTTTCCTTTAATGAAATAATGATATTAAATTTCTAAAATGAAGCCTTAAGTATACCTCGCACCATTGACCGTAATTAAGACAATAAAAATCAATGCCTGGAAGTAACCGTAAGTAACATCACAGCGTAATATCCTCGTCCACCCTCCGATTAAGGAAAATGTTCAATAATTTAAAAATCACCAGCGACCGTCACTTTTGGCGGGTAAGCCGTAGCGAAGGACGAAATCTCGGTGGGCCGTAACCGCTCACCTAATTTGTGAAAAATATAGTCTGGTTTTATGGTAAGGATATAAATTCATATTCCGGCATAATTAAAGCGAGCGTGAAGTGGTAGTTCCCGCTCGTCACCCCTAGCTTAGCTTTGTGTCTCCCCCGGGGGACGAGTGAGATTTTTTTTTAAATATTCCCACTCGTCCCCCCTTTAAAAACTTTATACGTATAACTTAATTTACTCTATAATGATCATATTACTTTCTAAAATTATATCTATTATAAGTTAGTACTTAAGAGACCATGATTACATACGAGTCCAATTAGTACTTTTCAGAGGACAGCATTTTTTATCAGTTCGATACATTCATAAGTCGTTCACAACGTACTCTTGGTTTTATATAGTCCCCTAGTACTTATACCAAATCATTTTAATATTGCTAAGAGTAAATAATACTCATGTAAAGTGTTGCCAAGACGACCACATAAGACTTGCCTTGAGAATATTACAATATGGTTATTATAGAGTTGATTAAGTTATAAAGTTTTATTAGGGGTGACGAGTGGGATATTTTTCAAAAAAATCCCACTCGTCCCCGGGGGGGACAAAGCTGGGGGTGACGAGCGGAAACTACCCGCGTGATGAAGTCCCGCTATGTATCAATGTATTATTGAATTTTGTAATTATATGTACTTACGTTTATCCGAAATTCAAAGGCCAATCGGCCAATCCGCAGTGGTCCCGTGTGGACGACTCAGGCCTTTAAAACTTAAACGGGTAGGCTTGTGCCCCTCGGTGGGGACGTATAAAGAGCTGATGATGATTAATTAAAAGCGAAGCGGTCACCCGCAATGTATACAAATTACTTTAAGAAGGTTATATTAATAAGGTTAGATTGATATGATTATGATGAATTAATAATGTAATGTAATTTATATGTTTTTTATTTCTTAAAAGTATTTTCGAACTTTACTTGAGGAAAGAAAACTTTAATCATGGTTTATTCGAGACTTGGCAAGTATAGCGAAGTACTTCTTCGGCTTAAGGGGATCTGGTTGAAGGAACGACCAGCAGTGGACTGCGATAGGATACAAGAGAGAAAAATAAACATTGTATGTAGTTTTTTATTATTATTTCTTACTCTATTTCTTGCTTTTACACATTTAACTCTTTATTCATAATTTTATAAGTACAACTTTATTCACTTTCATGAATGTTGTCTGTTTGCTTTATACTCGTAGCACTTCTGTTTATTTCTTCAATTAATATGTTTTTATTTTCTGTGCAATAAAGTTTGTTATCATTATTGCTTTTTTACATTCATCACGTCGTATCTCCATTAAAATCGGGGATTCGTTATATGTATCGTATTATTATTAATTTTTATTCAATTCGTTTCAATATAATACCAAACCTTGCCAATGAGAGTATTTTACACAAGCCACTGTAATATAAACAGAATCCTTCCACCTGAATCCACTTTTCATACAATACCCGTATTCAAGGACTTCTATTCTAACATTTTACGACGCTTAAAAGAAATGACGTACAGACTAAATGAATACCTCAAACACACAGCGCAGAAGAAACAGTCTGCAGACGAAACACTCAGCATTTGTTTTCACTCGTGTCATCAAGTATTTTCGTCAAGCAAGCTGAGGATGTAGTTTACAGGGCCTTTCCCTTTCGTTAACATTGCGGAGTATTTTTCCCCGTGTAATGAGGGATGGTCGAAAGTGTCAACAGTGGAAAGGATTATGAGCTCAAAGCGTTATCAGAGGAATTTGGTCTTAAGGTGTTCGAGCTAATAGATATAATCTAATCCGGGAAGGCTTTTGAGGACGATTGCCATGAAAATAATAATAAAGATCCCTAAATGGAATATCTTTGGAATTCTTTTTCTGGGGATGATAGAAAAAGAGTCTGGTTTTGAAACCTTCAAATTCAAATTAACATGTTTGGCATCCACAACACAGGAAATCCTAGTGGGGAGTCCGTGGCTACTGATCCAATGATACCCACTGTGATACATACATGAGGTCCTGTGTGTAACTGCGTTATATTTATATGTATCCTTCTCAACAGGCCAAACCACTGAAGCGCTTTTTTTTTCAAAGCATCAAAACTCATATTTTTAGTTTAGTATTTAAATCGTTTTTTATTATATTTTTGTATATTTCTTGACGTTCATAAGTCCTTTTTGTAAGCCTAATTTGAAATAAATGTTTCTGACTTTGACTTTGACTTATGATGAAAAAACAATTAACGAATTGCAAAGCACAAGTACTGCCACACAGCATACTCGTAGCTATAAGAAAAGGCCATAACCGTGGACTCAATGTGGATTGGTGTGGCATCTTTCCTTTCGGACCAATCATGTGATCTAGACTGCAGTTTACTAAACCAACTGGAAATGGCACAAATTGATGTGCATTGTATGCGGTCTCTTCACGGATTTCGAAAATCGTTCGTCTCGGGTGACAGGCGCAAGCGTATGTCCACTGCTGAACGAAGGTCTCCCCAAATGTCATCCATCTGCTCCATGCTACCTACATAATATACCTATACAAAATACATATTGTACATACAATAAAAACAAGATACAATATTACATTAAAAAAATAAGTAAAGACAGTATAAAATAAAAAACAAAATCACTCATAAGTATAAAGAAATAAAACTTATAATAAAAATCAAAATATAACGAATGACGTCTGTAACAAAAGCTTTACAACAGTTAGTAGAAAAATAATAAATAAATATATATCCACAGATTTTCACACAGCGCCATCTAGCCCCAAGTTAAAGCATGAAGCCGTATTATGGGTACTAAACAACGGGTAAACATACTCATATACATTTTTATTTGTAATACTAACATATTACACATAGAAAAACACCCAGACATTACAATCAGATATGTTCATGCACACAAATGTTTGTATTGCCCGGGGCGAACCCGGAACCCTTGGTGTTGCAGCCGACGTCTCAACCGCTACACCAAATGGGTCGTCAAAAAAAAGAGGTTATACTGAACGAGGAAGCATGTCCCTGAGTGAGGATCAAGACTCTTGATGGTGAATGCCCGAAAACAAAATGATTATTAATCACTCTCTTAGTTAGATGAACATTGTTGTTAGCTGTTTCCTAAAGGTTAAGGGAATACCACACCCATGGGTATGCTCGCTATGCGGTCATCCTTACCGGAACATTCATCAGGCAAATTGATCCGAAAGACGTATAATATGCACAAACTGGCTGACCAATCAACGCGGCGGTATGCTGGGATGACATGAAGTCAGAATTACGTATAACACCAAGAGCTATTAACAAGATTAAATAATAAATAAATATATATCCACTGACATTGACACAGCGCCATCTTGTCCCAAACTAAGCATTTAGCCTGGAATATGGGTACTAAACAACAGATAAACATACTTGAATATTTATTTTTGTATTAACATACATAATATATATAGAAAACACCCAGACCAACACAAACAGACATGTTTATGCACACAAATGTTTATACTGCACGGCGATCGAATCCGGAACCCTTGGTGTAAGAGCCGACGTCTGAACCACTTACACCAAAGGTTGTCGGAGATTAGTCGCATATCCTGAGGAGCACCAATAGAAATATAATCTCTCTTCAACCTATCACAGTCCATTGCTGGACATAGGTTTCTCCCAATTTCCCCTTCTCCTCTCTAGAGCACATCTGCTCCAACGGTTCTGCGGTAAACGTCACTAGCCCACTGCCATTTCAACTTACTGATCCAGCGGACTTTGGTGCTCTAACGAATAATATAATTTCTGATTTTATTCTTAAGAGAAACCGCGAGCAAAACTCAAAAAAAAATCAAAAATTGTTGATTTATCTATAAACACATACCGACATGGTAATAAAACAAAGCCTCCTATTAGGCGTGTAATTGCCGGTGCCAGGAGACGCTCTGCATAAAATAAGTTATACAATCTGTCAATATTATTGGGCTTATAAATAACTTATTACATTATTTGAGTAAAAATTATAGTTAATAAGAGAAAATGAGAAGTGGTGTAGCTGTGATGTTTGTAATACCTGAGCGAGCTATAGAACGCCCGTTTAGTGACTTCAAACTTGTTTGCTATCCCATTGGAGACAAACAGTACAATGTCTCTCATTAAACCTAACCTTTTCTATCTCCTATCCGACTGCCAACCCCTCACTCTGTCACTTCTCTTTACATTTTGGTTAAAATGTACTTATATCACGCTCAACTGCAAAGGCCAACTAAAACCAGAATCGAAACTTTTAGTTTCTCAACTAACTTTGAAAATTTCAAGTTACTTAGTTGCTAAATTATTCATAGGAAGTTGCTTGGAGTTGTTCAATACCTTCTTGGAGTCTTGTGAAATTACCATTTCAAGTGAAGTAAAATAAGGGAAAAATGTGTTTTTGTTTGAATTGACCTATCGAATACTAATTGTAACTAACTTTTATATAAATTCTCTTTACTCCTTACTACATTAATGTAATACCTTTGAATCTTGTGAAATTACCATTTCAAAGTGTAAAATGAAGGGAAAAAATGTGTTTTTGTTTCAATTGACCTATCGAATACTAATTGTAACTAACTCTTATTTCTCTTTACTCTTTACTACATTAATGTAGTCTTAGTTAATATGTATTTAAGTGACATGTATATTCCTAATCTTTTATTTTTTAAATATACATATCCACTGATATTCACACAGTGCCATCTAGCCCCAGTTAAGCGTGAAGCCTGTAGTATAATAATAAAAAATCTTTATTGAAACTTAAAACAAACTTATCAACTACTAGTATGGGTACTAAACAACAGATAAATATACTTATATACATTTTTTGTTGTAAATACATACACATTTTACATAGAAAACACCCAGACTATTATAAACAGACATGTTCATGCACACAAATGTTTGTACTGCCGGGGATCGAACCCGGAACTCTTAGTGTTGCAGTCGACGTCTCAACCGCAACACCAAATGGGTCGTCAATTTTTTAGCGTGATCAGTCACGAGCTTGACCCTATGAGCTATGCAGAGAAACGTTAAAGTTAAACTGTAATTAAAATTCTAAACGAACTACAGAAAAAACAGTATTCAATAGCACAAATAAACGACTCTATTCCATCGCACGTGCAAAGCCTCATCCATTTAAATCCAACGAATATTTTTCATTGAAATCGACTAAGCTTCATATTTAAATTTTATATATCGCTTGTAATTATTCGTGTTAAAGCAATTTGTTTTATTGTTCAGTTAACGAGGGTTTTAGAGCGAAGTTTTGTATTTTATCGTCTTTTGTATGAAATATTCAAGATATTACTTGTAGCTTTGTATATTGAAGAATAGGCTTGGTTCTTTTTACCCGACTCTTGTCCTTGAAGATTAAAGGTTATCTATAGATTAGAGAGTACCTACACTAAACCGCACCTTAGGTCTTCATATATTATTAATTTTTTTATTAATGAAGTAGCCAAAGCTATTGATTTGTTTAGTTGCTCTTTGACTGAATTCACCAAGGTCACATCATTTGTTTTATGCTATTCTTGATTTCTTTTTGAATTTTATTTTTTTAGGTTATATTGTTATTTAATGTTAAAATTATTTTGTGTAATATTATAATTGTCTACGCTATCGCATTGGGGAAACCTGTAATGTTAGTCGTAAAATAAAATAAATAAAAAATAAATATTTGATAAAAGTCCCTTCATAGCATTGGCATAGGTATAACATTGATAATAGAAACGTGCATAGCTTAGCTTTCGTATATTATCGCGGAACACAATAGAAAATGTAACGTTATACGGGATTTAGGAAACAATCAGTAACTGACAAGAGCCCTACTACCCTTTCTTTATATATTTGATCCCTTAGCTGCTACTTACGGCACCCGAACATTGAATGGGGGTTGTCAATTATATTTTAAACGTGCGTCATACTCATAATCCAGCAAAATTTACTATTATTGACATAGACATTGCGTCTACAGGGAAAAAGTAGCGTATGACCCCCCTAATCCCCCGAAAAATCCTGTCGGTCCAATCGGCAAACACCTTATCACTACATAGTATAAAACAAAGTCGTTTTTGTCTGTCCCCATATCAAGCACAGGTATGCTTAAATCTTTAAAACTACGCAACGGATTTTTATGCGGTTTTTTCAATAGAAAGAGTGATTGAAGAGAAAGGTTCGCATATATAATAAAACCCATGAAATAGGAGAGAAATACTGTTACATTTTGAGATTTGCACCTGTTGTACATTGTACCTGTGCGAAGCCGGGCGGGTAGCTATTAAATAAATGTAATACACAAAAAAACAGCGCTTTGCGGTGATCGCTGTCCCTTTAATGTTGGGACTGTACATAGTATCACTTACCATCGGGTGAATCGTCCGCCTACCTATAAAATAGAAAAGATCCCACCCAAAATTATTTCATGAAAAATGTTGCCAAGACGACCACATAATACTTGCGCTGTGAAAAAGATATCAGAACTCAAGTAGAGCTAAGCTTCTAAATCTACACAGGCTAACTCTACTAACCCTAATTTCAACAAATTCTACACACTAGTAAATATCTATGGCTTCGCCTTTTCGCTACCGTATCAATATTTAGTTTCTGATCTTAAGTAGAGCCTCGGTGGCTCAATGGTGTGGACTATCGCCTTCCTACCGGGAGGGCTGAGGTCCCCGATGAGTATCCCGACATGTACCAATGTATTTTCGAATTTTCAAAAATATATGTACTGTTACGAATTGACGTAATTAAAATGACATTAAATATGGCGGCTAATATGTGACGTTAGTCCACCATAGAGTATGACATGCGAATTGTCAAATAACAAAGAGTCTAGCATGTTCTAGATATTTCGCGAACTATGTAGAATGACGTCGACGCTTCGAGCTCAGCGGCCTTATATACCTGTATAAGGCGGACCGATGGGTGCGCCGGCAGTCTTGTGTTCTACTCAAGAGCGAACGAAGTACCAGCGACTACAAGGAAGAAGCGAGTGATGCAGCGATATTTAAGGGATAGTCGAGTGTATAAGAGTGTTAAGAGTTAACGAGTGATTATTACGTGTGTGCGACATTATACGGACTCATGAAGTGTGTGTTATATGTAGTGTTAATTACGGATTATAGTGCGTGCGTTAATTGATTAATTAGTAAGAGTGTAAGTGTAATTAGTGTTGTGTGCAATTAATAGTGGTTAATCAATAAAGTGTGTAACCGTGTTATTCTTCGTGTTTGGCAATAATTTATCCTGAACCCCCAGCTCGTAACAGTACGTTATCCGACGCTTTTACGGTGAAGGAAAACATCGTGAGGAAACCTTCATGCACGCCTGCGAAGAGATTCGAAGGTTGTGTGTGAAGTCGTCCAATTCGCACTGGGCCCGCGTGGACGACTAAGGCCTAATCACCCTATACGGGTAGGCTCGTGCCCATCGGAGGGGACGTTTAATGAGCTGATGATGATCTTAAGTAAGATTCCTAGATTTATTCACGAATAACTTAAAAGGATTAAGTGATAGGCGTTATACTACTTAACCTAACGTCATAATAATCAGAAGCTACGAATGTCATGAATTTTCATACAAGTATATTGTTGCAGCTTTGAAAATCTGCATAACATCGCTGAATATTCAGTGCTTCAATGGAGGATCTTAACATAAAGAATTTTTAATTTAACTATAATTTTTGCTAACCATTTGTCTTAGTGGAGTGAAAGTTAGATAGATAGATAATTCTTTATTGCACAAAACAAATTAAACACTTAACATGATTCTGCACAGGAAAAAAGTACAATAGGCGGCCTTATTACTAAATAGTAATTTCTTCCAGACAACCAACTTATAATAGAAGAGGACAATTGAAAGAAGGGGTATGCATACATATAAACAAGAATAAGAGAAATACAAATAACCTAAATATATATACTTAAATACATACATATGTGACTATCAACTTAATATATATATATATATAAAGAAAATACATTAGCATAATTTTTAATACATACATACATAGTATAATATTGCAAACAAAAAATACCTAAATTAAATATACAAACTTTATAATATCAAAATAATATACTACGATTTATTCAACTTAAATAACAGTGACAGGCAGATAAGGACAATGAAATAATCCACTAAGCCAGGAAATAATCCTTGACTGACTTTTTAAAAGTCAGTCAAGGCTTATTCAGGCATTATTTCCTGGCTATTTACAAGTTATTTGCATTTTAAACAATACCAAATACAATTAGCGATTAACATCTTCGTCAACGACTTGAATATAATCCTCAAAGCTCTTTAAAAAATATTTAAAATAAAAAAAGAAGATTTATTGCTAAGTGAAAACAACACACATTTTTAAAGTATAACATAAAGAACTAAAAACTTAAGCAAAAGGAAACCAATCTCAGCATAAACTAGACTCGGTAGCCCAGCACTGGTTTTCAGATTGGACCTTACTGTTGGTCGGCCGGTGGAAATAAGGAAGGAAGGACGATTAAACAAATTTGGATTAATATATAATGGAAATAGTGTGGAATAAAGAATATTTGACGGTTTAGGCATTATTATTATTATTAAAAAGAAAACAAAAATATGCAAAAAATATTATTCGTTAATATATATTTATATACAAAAGACATTTATATACATTCAAGGAAACAGACCATAAAGATTTTCAACAGCATCCTGTCACACATTCCGAGTCCACTTGCCTCGGGCATAGGCCATTTATTACGGGCAATTCCCACTTTGTCCCGTTACACCACTCACTTAGGCAATATCTAGGATTCACTAGCCCCTGATAACACGAATGTGCGACACATTAGCTTGCCAACTTTTTTGAACAGAAATAAAGTACCTATATTCAGTTATATCATCGTCAGCTTATTAAACGTCCCCACCGAGGGGCACGAGCCTACCCGTATAGGGTGATTAGGCCTTAGTCGTCCACGCGGGCCCAGTGCGGATTGGACGATTCTCACACAACCTTTTAATCTCTTCGTAGGCGTGCATGAAGGTTTCCTCACGATGTTTTCCCTCAACGTAAGAGCGTCGGATATTCAGTTGTATGAAGAATATTAAACAGTATTTGAGTAAAATTACAAGAAGATTTTTACTATTATAATAATCTTTTTTCACTACAGTAGTTTTAATATGGTATTTTAATTTAAATAAAAATTTAAATATGAATTGATTGATCGTTACTAATTTAGTATTCTACTGATCCTTGCCTTAAGCTTCAACGCCGTCGAAATATCGTACGTCATTACTTAAATAAAAATAATTAAAGTTTTTCAAAAGAAGTTGCTAAGTCTCGAGTTTGTAACGCCCAATTAGAACTTTCTAAATTTCACAGAACTTATAAGACCTATTTAAAATTCTCCCAATGGACTATAATTCGATTCAAAATTTAAGTCAGTGTAATGGTTACCGTGCCCAAAATTACGCAGGAGTACTACTCGAACTAGTTCAAGTTATTCCAGACGCTCTAGCCCTCAAGTCAACTGCTTGAGTTCGGTATCATTGAAGGACAAACTTTCCATGAAGTTCTTAAGCTATTTAACCTCATTATTTAGCGCAATAGGAGAAGACATTAGGTTACTTTAGTTTCGAGAACGTTTTTAGGTTATGCTTTAATTATAGCTGCATTTACTGAATATTGTATAATATAATATCTTTGTCACATTTTTTATAATAAATATCCCTATTTACTCACACAACGCCACCTAGCCCCAAACTAAGCATTCAGCCTAAAATATGAGAAATAAAGAACGGATAGACATACTTACATCCTTTTTTGTGAATACATACATATAATACATAGAAACACCCAGCTAATTCAAACTGATATGTTTATGCACTATATTTGTACTGCCCGGGGGTCGAATGCGGAACCCTTGATGCAAACGTCTCTGCCATTACATCAGAGTTCGTCATTTTCGTTCGTTAACACCCACTAATTTGGTTTCAGTCCTCATGATACGGCATACTCTCAATATAGTCATAATACAATCTATAGGCATGGTACGCTAATTATTTAAATTTAATGCTGTATTTATTGTATAAAAAAACTTTGTTTTGTTTCTGTATATTT
>PQWD01005479.1:42500-95589 GCA_019425675.1 Leucinodes orbonalis
CCCCACCGAGGGGCACGAGCCTACCCGTATAGGGTGATTAGCCTTAGTCGTCCACGCGGCCCAGTGCGGATTGGACGACTTCACACACAACCTTCGAATCTCTTCGCAGGTGTGCATGAAGTTTCTCACGATGTTTTCCTTCACCGTAAGAGCGTCGGATAACGTACATATATATGACCTGAAGTATTCTATGAAAAATTATCAAAATGAAATTTGAATTCGAATGCATATTATGATAAAAATGTCAATTTAATCGAATAACGGGTATAAAAGACCTAACATCTGCTCTATGGGGCTTCGAGTGCAGTGTAGCATAGATGGAGAATAATAACTGTCTATCAGGTGTTGGTCCCATCAAAGCCGCTCTATCATAATCGTATCACTTACCATCAGTTAAGCGTCTTGACCGTCTTAACAAAATAAATAAATTATGGTGTGCCGCAAGGTTGTATACTATCGCCCATATATTCTTCTCACATAGCAGTGATGCACTGTAACTTCGAAATATTTTTGCTATGCAGATGCCAGCATGAGTGATGCTAGGTGCCTCTCACTGCTCATCTTACTTCACTTTTGGACATAGGTCTCATCTATCATCCGCGACAGATATTCCTGACATCTGCCTTTATGCTTGGTTTTTGTATTATTTGCTTGAATATTAAGCGGAAAAAACAAAGAAAATATTTGATTCTAGTTTGATAATCTACACCAAAAAGATGAAACTGTACTTTTACGTCAGTTATTATTACAATAAGCATGATGACTGGATCCTGGAATCATAAGAACTATTTTATATTATTACAAATCTGGGTTAAAAATAACAATGTGCTTACTCTCAGCTCGAAAACTCAAGTTTTATGAATTTGATTAGTCTTTAAAGATGGATGGGCAAGTCCATTTTTAAAGTACATTAATTGTCAAAAAATTGTAAACAAAAGGATAACACATATAACTTAAAGCAACTTTTGCTATTATACCATTTGAATAAACGCAACATTTAATATAGTTGTAGTACAAAATTCACAAACTATGCATACGAATTACTGAGGCGTGACGTCATAACTAGGTAGCCATTAGTATGAAGCGTTTTTGGGAAAGTCCATTATTGTGTTTTTAGAATTGAAAAATTCCTGTGAGTTTTAATGTTAACGGAGTAATTCTTTTACCAATGTTTCTATTATAATGCGGTTCATGGATATAATAGCAGAAAAAAAATTTGTCATCATCCCTATTGTTTCATAACAATATAAGCTTATATTTAAAGAAAGCCTGACTGTTGTGAAAGGTTTTGCTTAGGCACTAAAAGTATAAACTATTTTCAAATTGACGAGTTCAGAACGCGACGAGAACACTCGAAATTTATTTAGATTTAAACTTTCTAATTAACATTTTGTATTATTTTAAAGAATTACATTTAATTGAAATATACTTACTTCTACAGCTTGTGACAGCCCACATTTGAAAACCCTCCAAATACAAGGAAGAAGTACGGACAAAATCTATGACGTAAGCAACCGCGTGGACCCAAACACGTGACGTCACGAGGGAACACCTACCCCCATTACCACTATATCTGGCTAATACTGCCGCTATAAAAGTAAATTATGTGACCCCACCAGAATCTGCTCTTTGTAGTCATCAGATTTATCTGTTACATTAGGCGGCTCGCAAATAAAACTCGCTTTATGAGTGTCGAGGACTTTATTTTTTGACGGTTATCACAAACGGTGTGCTATTATGCAATCATTCGAAATGCGAAATGTTCTATTTTATTTATTTATTAAAACTTTCACTGTAAGAGAAACGGTGCGCACGCCTGCGAAGAGATTCTAAGCTTTTGCGTGAAGTCGGCCAATTTGCACTGGAACCGCGTGAACGACTAAGGCCTAATGACCTATACAGGTAGGGTCATGCCCTTCAGTGTGGATTTTTAATGAGCTGATGATGATGGTGTTTTAAACTTTATTGCACAATATAATGTACCAAAGCGAACTTAATGCCAGGTAGCAATCTCTACTAGTTAACCCTTGGGCATGCAGAAAGAGATAAAATGATGCGGCAAGAAAAAATATTGAACAGTAGCAAACAATTCAAAATATACCATATAATATTTGTACATAAACGAATACAAAACGTACATGTCGGAGAAACAAGTTCCAGCGGAGCCCTTTTATTGATGGGCGTTCCCCAGGGCTCAATATTGGGACCTTTATTATTTTTAATTTATATAATGATCTACCTTATTATACTCAAAACCTATGTGAAACTGTATTATTTGCTGATGATACATCTCTTATATTTAACGTGGATAGACAAAAAGAACTTTGACGATGTAAATACTACACTTTCTCAGGTATTACATTGGTTTACGACCAATAATTTACTTCTTAACTCTAAGAAGACCAAATGTATTAAGTTCACAATGCCTAATGTAAGGCAGGTAGATACTTTCATCACTTTGGATGAAGGACCCATGGAAGTAATAAATTCAACCGTTTTCCTGGGTATAAAATTAGACGCAAAATTGCAGTGGGGTCCCCATATTGCGGCTTTGGCAGAAGGCTTAGTTCCGCTGCATATGCTGTAAGGAAGATAAGAAGTCTCACTGATATTGAGACTGCAAGACTTGTGTATTTAGCTATTTTCACAGCGTGATGTCTTATGGTCTACCTTTGTGGGGTTGCTGCTGATCTACAAACAATTTTTGTTATTGCAGAAAATCCATCCGTGCCATATACGGCCTTAAATCACGTGACTCACTAAGGGAATTATTTAAACAAATAAATATTTTAACATTACCGTCTCAGTACATTCTAGACTGCGTCATCTATGTACACAAAAATTTACATGTATTTTCAAAAAAGTCAGATAATCATAGTTTGAACACTAGGAACAAACACAACTTGCCGTTCCAAATCTTAGATTGCATAAGGTTGGGAACTCATTTGTGGGATTAAGCATTAAAATATTTAATAAGCTACCACAAAATGTAATTGATTTACCCCTGCATAAGTTTAAGTCTCATGTAAAGTCTATTTTAATAAAAAAAGCTTACTATAGTGTTGAAGATTATAAAATGATAAAAACTCATGGACATGTTGATTTCCACGCTGCACTACTTTGTTTTTTTTTTTGTTGTCATCTATTTAAATTTATATAATACTTAACTGCTTAATAGTACTTTTGTAGATTATTATATTTTTACCAATACATAATACGATAAAAATTGCAAATGTAATTTACTTTATATAATTATTTTGATTACAAATGAATCTGTATTCAACACAATTTTTTTTGAAAAGAGTAACTACTGAGTTTCTTGCTGGTTTCTTCACTTCATTCATAAGTGTTCTTTAAGGACCTAAACTGAATAAACACTTTTCATTTTCATTCATTTTCATTTTCATTCATTTTCATTTTCATTCATTTTCATTTTCATTTTCATTTTCAATACCTATTGAATAAGCAGCAACTTAATACATTTATAACTACATAATAGATATTTACCATTACTCCTATATAATAAATACCCTGAACACCAAAAGGTAAAATGCAATGCGATAATATACATTATTTTCAGGGTTCCGTAGCCAAATGGCAAAAAACGGAATCCTTATAGATTCGTCAAGTCTGTCTGTCTGTCCGTCCGTCCGTATGTCACACCCTCTTTTCTCCGAAACTATAAACACTGCACTGTTTAAACTTTGTGAGTATATGTATTCTGTGAACCGCTATTAGGTTTTGACAAGAAACTTGAAAAATAATAAATTAATAATAATGACAACTTTTAAACTTTTTTTAGGAAAAAGAGCTATCCCCTTTTCTAAAAAGAAAGTTTTGATTACAAAAAAAATTTGTGCTTGTTTTTGGTTAAGGAATAATCTGATGTCTGGTGACGCGCGCAGTGCGTCATTGATGAAGAATAAAAACTATCTATCAGTTGTTTATCTTCTTCAAAGCCGCTCTGTCATGGTCAGACGTATCACTTACCATCAGGTGAGCGTCCTCACCATCCTCTACACTTCAAATATAAAAAAGTAATGTAACGCAATTATATACTAAGCTCCCTCAAACATAGGTCACTGATGATACTACCACTCGCAACATTACGAGCGACTTCCGAATACCTCCCCAAAACGTCGACATTGGGGACGCTTCGAGAAACGTTCTTGTTCAACAAAGAAGTTATACGACTAACGTAAAGATGAAATAAAATCCTGTCGGGCTCAGATTGGTGTAAAGAACACTGTTTTCGACTGTTTATTTTTCTAGCGTGTTCCCAGAACTCTTTATGTACATTCGAGTGATTGTGTTTATTCCTGCTACGGAAAGGTTTTGGCGTATGAAAGGAAATTGTCAAACCTAAATATTACCTGCTCGCTTTTGAAAATCAATTCCAGTAAAGGATGATGGAAATTACTATCAATTCAATTGACAGAGTTGATTTAAAAATAAATTCAACGTGAAGTAATAAAAGTAGCTAGTGAAATTACCGGGTATAAGATACCTAGCATCTGTTGTATCGGGTGAGGGGTGCAGTGCGGCATTGATGGAGAATCATCATCATCATCATCAGCTCATTAAACGTCCCCACCGAGGGGCACGAGCCTACCCGTATAGGGTGATTAGGCCTTAGTCGTCCACGCGGGCCCAGTGCGGATTGGACGACTTCACACACAACCTTCGAATCTTTTCGCAGGCGTGTATGAAGATTTCCTCACGATGTTTTCCTTCACCGTAAGAGCGTCGGATAACGTACATACATTTTCGAAAATTCGAAAACACATTGGTACGTGTCGGGATTTGAACCTCAGGCCTCCTGGTAGGAAGGTGACAGTCCACACCATTGAGCCACCGACGCTCTGAGCCACCAACGCTCTTGATGAGCTGATATTCTTGATGGAGAATAATAACTGTTTATCAGTAGTTGGTCTCCTTCGATGCCGCTCTGTCATTGTCAGGCGTATCACTTACCATCATTACTTACGTCCAGACCGTCCTATTTACTTCGTAACATGAAAAATATATAATCACACCAAGACACCTGCTATATTGTGACGTAATAACTCAACTGAGTAACCATAATATCATAATTGCTATGTGCCAGAAAAAGTAAAAGAAAAAATGGAAAGAGGTATTTACTTACGCAGACAAGCATATACTTAATCTCCCACAAAAAAAAGGTTTGCTTCATCATAATTATCATCTGCTCTTTATACGGCCCCACCGAGGGTCACGAGACTACTCGTACAGGGTGATTAGGCCTTAGTCATCCACGCGGGCCCTGTGCGGATTGGTTGATCTCACGCACAACCTTTATGTGCTTAGTACCTAATTAGAGTAGAAAGATAGGGATTATTAGAGTAGATAGAGAATAGGAATAATACATAAATAAATAAATAAATATCCACTGACATTCACACAGCGCCATCTAGTCCCAAGTTAAGTGTGAAGCCTGTATTATGGGTACTAAACAACGGATAAATATACTTATATACATTTTTTTTTTGTAAATACATACATATTATACATAGAAAACACCCAGACCATTACAAACAGACATGTTCATGCACACAAATGTTTGTACTGCCCGGGGATCGAACCCGGAACCCTTGGTGTTGCAGCCGACCTCTCAACCGCAACACCAAATGGGTCGTCAACTACTAGTCTAGAATACGGGCCTCAGTAACAGATCGGATACATGACTAAGTTAATTCGGCTTAGCTGGTCAATTTTACGTAGTTCACCATGCATATGTATGAAAAACTGGCCCAGCCTTGCGATCTCAGCTTAACTAACTTAGTTTAATTGGCGGTGGACGACCGGCTTTAAAGTCGAGATCAAGTAGCTTAGGAGATACCTAATTTAGCGGCATACGGCAATACATAATATACTGTAATGAGTTGTACTTGTGAAATTTGTCTATACAATTCTTTTTTTAATGTGTAATGTTTACGTTTTATTATTGATCATGCTGTATACACGTTTAATTGTAGCCGTTATATTTTTTCTCGATTATTACTTGTTGTGTATGCCATAAATAAATAAAAGTAAATAAATAATTAGTCTCCATCTATACCGCCCTACGCCTGTTATTCGATCAACGAATGTTAAGTTCTAAGCCCGGTTAATTTTGCTAGCTACAGTGCACTCATCCCGAAACATAAAAGTGCAATACACTCCTATTTCACGGGACGATACCTGGCACCTAATTACCTAGATGTATCCGTACGGAATTTATAGAAAATTATGGCGCTGGGTGAATGCTTATGGATATTAACTTGAGTCACAAAGTGACCCATTACTAAGTTGTAATTTTAAGTCCAGCTCAAAGCAATCGGTCTATCTTCTAGTCAGTAATTATTCCATCACCCATATCTATCTTCAGCACATAGCAGCTGCATATTCAATTAATTTCACTATACAGATGTGACGCCGTGCGTGAAATTCAAATTAAGCGGCCCTCATGGGTCGGCCCTTTAATAACCGATGCTAAAACAATGCTTGTTTACATGAAAATGAGCCACGAAAACGAACATGCGACAAAGAACAAGAAGCGGAGATAGTTCAGTAGATAAACCAATAAATAAATATCCACTGACATTCACACAACGCCATGTAGCCCCAAGTTTAGAATTTAGTCTGTATTATGGGCACTAAATAAAGGATAAACTTACTTCCTTCTATACACTTTTTTATGTAAATACATACATACTCAGTGAAGTAGCCGACATCTCAACGATAACACCACGTCGGTCATCGAATAGAGAATCATTTATACGCCTGTGACGTCATATTTCAAGGTTGAGGCCTTCATTCAGTATGATTAATGGTAAACCTGCCACAAAACTTCGCTCCAATAGGGATTTGTGGGCCAGAATGACCACCATTCTATGTTAGGCGGAAGCAGCATCTTAATTTTCCTATGTACCACGAAGGGACTGGATAATAGGTTTATCCGTTGATTACCAATCGCTATTAGAATATATATATATATATATATATATATATTATATAGCCTGTATATCCTTTGCTAGAAGCGTGATCGCTCAATAATAGTTCTTTTAATAGGCTCAAGGTTGCACAACTTGCTATGGAAAAGGCTATGTATTTCTACGCTGTGTGTGTGTTTCTTTACGAGCTTAGATCCGAAACGAGGACGTCCGTAGGAGAATTGGAGTGACCGACAGAGCTCAGTAGATTAGCAAGTTGAAATTCCAATGGGCAGGTTACAAAGTGCGTATAACCTTTGACCGATAGGGCGGAAACGTTCTCGAGAGGCTTCCTCGTAACGGGAAATAAAATTGAGCGACCAACAACCAGATTGATCAATGACCTATTAAGGTGGCAGATGGATGTCGACTGCTAGTGGGTCAGCATGAATCATTAGGAGAGGCCTGAAAGAGGTGAATATAAGTAGTATTGCAAGTGCGGCTGAATTTGCAATTAATAACAGCTTCTTTGAGCCTAATTTGCCCCCTATTCAACCTGTCGCAGTCCACTGCTGGACATAGGTCTCCCCCATTTCGCGCCAGATATCCCGATCCTCCGCTTTCCTCATCCAGCCTCCACCAGCGACCTTTCGCAAGTCGTCGGTCCATCGGGCCGGAGGGCGTCTTACGCTACGCTTGCCGAGACGCGGTCTCCACTCCAGAACTCGTCTGCTCCAACGGCCATCGGTTCTGCGACATACGTGACCAGCCCCACTGCCACTTCAACTTGCTGATCCGGCGGGCTATGTCGGTAACTTTAGTTCTCTTACGGATTAAATCATTTCTGATCTTATCCCTAAGAGAGACCCCGAGCATAGCTCGCTCCATTGCGCGTTGAGTGACTTTGAACTTGTGAACCAATCCCGCAGTCAGTGTCCATGTCTCAGCTGCGTATGTAAGTACGGGTAGGACGCATTGCTCAAAGACTTTTGTCTTTAAGCATTGCGGAATCGTCGACGTGAAGACCTGACGTAACTTGCCGAATGCCGCCCAGCCCAACTGAATCCTCCTACTAGCTTCCCTCTCGAAATTGTGCCGGCCAAGTTGGAATTTGCCCATACTCTTCAAATTCCCGCGAAACATAACATAGACGTGTTAACACCAAGAATTTAGGTACTAACAACGAAAATATTGTGTATGTAATTATCACCTACCCCGATAGAATGATTAGCCCTTAGTCGTCCACGCGGGCCAAGTGCGGATTGGCCGACTTCACGTACAACCTTTCAATCTCTTCGCAAGCGTGCGCAGGTTTCCTCACGATGTTTTCCTTTACCATAAGAGCAACGGATAAACGTACATACTCGTATTATAATTACGAAAATCAATTGGTGCGTGGCCGGAATTTGAACTTGCACCCTCCAGATCGGAAGGCAAAAGTCCACACCAATGAGCTATCGACGCTCCTTAACTCATCTGTAGCTAAATGATCTATGCTAATAGCTCTTTATCCTGTGTCAGCACATGGTGGCAACGAGACCGTTCAATTTTGAAATATGTATTTACCCTGCCTTTCAGTATGATAATAACAGCCTTTTGGTGGGCCCTGCTCAATATTTTTTATGAGGTAAATACTGATTACAATTAAAGCTACATTCACGCGTTCGTTCAAAGGAGACAGTCGATTTACTAAGATCAAAATATTTTATGATTTGTTGCAACTGTTATCATTAATGTGAAAGAAATAAATTTATTTTTATAATTTAATGAATAATAACAATGAAGGTTATAAGGTTCCGGCAATTCAATATCGTGATTTAACATTTTTATGTTACAAGTTTACAACGACTTTGGGAATACCTGGTGCGGGGCTACCACCATCTCTTAAAACAATTTTACTTTATTGATACGTCAGCATTTTTATACCAAAAAAGGTAAGGCAATAGTATTTCAGTGTTACCAGTCACCTCTCTGGTATTCCCAAAGTCGTAGTAAACTTGGAACTTAAAAGGTTAAATCACGATATGGAGTTCCCGCAACGAGAAGAAACTTATTGCCTTCATTCTTCAGTCAGAAACGCATACAAAAAGCGCAAAATCATAGCACTGCGAACATTGTAAACTTGCATCGCATCGGCTATGACCCTGAAAACGCATTTATTGATTTACCACAACAATCAAACCACATGTTGATCCACAGCCGAGCCGCTACCGATCCAACCAATCCCCCTCAAAGCCTGCAAAATTTACACGTGAACTTCATTATACGTTACATGTACTTACGTCGCAGTCGGCCATCTTGTTTGGTTATAGATTCGTCATGTCTGTCTGTATGTTATTACATTCTTTTTTCTCCGAAACTATTATCGCTGCAACTGTTTCCTCTATCTTTTTTTATTAGCTAAATAGTTTACGCGAGAGACACTTCCAAAGTTAATAGTGTGTTTTTTTGTAAATACATATTCTACATAGAAAACAACAAGACCAATCAACAGACTTGTACACAAATGTTTGTATTGCCCGGGGATCAAACCCGGAACCTAATGGATCGTCAATGGGTATCTTGCAAATGTATGTTGCAGAGTACAAACTCTCTTCCAATATTTATTTTCGGATTGTCGTTATACCCCTTCGACTTCGAACTATTATTATTACATAAAGCGTATTAAGTTTTTTTTCAGTCATCATCATCATCATCAGCTCATTAAACGTCCCCACCGAGGGGCACGAGCCTACCCGTATAGGGTGATTAGGCCTTAGTCGTCCACGCGCCCAGTGCGGATTGGACGACTTCACACACAACCTTCAAATCTCTTCGCAGGTGTGCATGAAGGTTTCCTCACGATGTTTTCCTTCACCGCAAGAGCGTCGGATAACGTACATATATTTTCGAAAATACATTGGTACGTGTCGGGATTTGAACCCCAGCCCTCCCGGTAGGAAGGCGACAGCCCACACCATTGAGCCACCGACGCTCTTATTATTAATCTTATCGTCATCATCATCATCATCAGCTCATTAAACGTCCCCACCGAGGGGCACGAGCTTACCCGTATAGGGTGATTAGGCCTTAGTCGTCCACGCAGGCCCAGTGCGGATTGGACGACTTCACACACCACCTTCGAATCTCTTCGCAGGCGTGCATGAAGGTTTCCTCACGATGTTTTCCTTCACCGTAAGAGCGTCGGATATCGTACATATATTTTCGAAAATTCGAAAATACATTGGTACGTGTCGGGATTTGAACCTCAGCCCTCCCGGTAGGAAGTCGACAGTCCACACCACTGAGCCACCGACGCTCTCATCTCTCTCTTCGCTCTTATCGTATTAAGTTTGAATGATATATATAGTTTATTTTTAGCTATCTTAATATGAGATATTGTTGACATCTACGTGCATCTGTTACAGTTATTGCACTCGTGTGTCTCATGAGCTGACGTCATCATTTGCTGACGTCATTCCACTCTAGCAAGTGAAATGCTGATTATTGCGTAGTTAGCAAATACGCGTACTCAGCATTTCGGTACACTTTATATAAAATATGTTCATAGATAGATGACCTGGGAAACGCACATAATAAACACACCATCATCATCAGCTCATTATACGTCCCCACTGAGGGGCACGAGCCTACCCGTATAGGGTGTATCAGCCTTAGTCGTCCACGCGGGCTTAGTGCTGATTGGCTGACTTCACGCTCTATCTTTGAATAAACGATTGACATTACAAATAGATAGTAGTTTAGTATATGACGACCCATTTGGTGTTGCGGTTGAGAGGTCGACTGCAACACTAAGGGTTCCGGGTTCGATCCCCGGCCGGTAGAAATATTTGTATGCATGAACATGTCTGTTTGTAATGGTCTGGGTGTTTTCTATATATAAAATGTATTTATTTACAACAAAAATTATATCAGTATGTTTATCCGTTGTTTAGTACTCATAATACAGGCTTCATGCCTAACTTTGGGGCTTGATGGCGCTGTGTGAATGTCAGTGGATATTTATTTATTATATATATTTTAACAAAGTATACATGTTTTTATGTCATAAGTGAACGGAACAGTCAGTGCGCCCACCTGGTGTTAAGTGTTACCTGACCTGCAGTGTTGAAGGAAATTAATAAAATTCTTTCTTTCTTTCTTTCTTTCTAATTACAGTAGGTAAACATTATTTTCCGCCAACACTGGCCTGCGCCCGTGACCCGAGACGACAGAATGCTAGGTCTCTTATACCCGGTAATTTTAGTAGCCACAGTGCCCTCTTTCCGATACATAAAAGTGCATAACACTCCAATTTGCCGGGAGGATATCTGGCACTGCGGTGGTACCTACCTAGACGACTCAGTACCGAGTCTACCGCCTCATCATCATCATCATTACCGCCTAATATGTCCACTGCTGAACGAAAGCCTCCCCTAATGATTTCCACGCGGGCCGATCCCTTGCAGTTGACATCCATCTGTTACCGCCACGTCATTCGTTCATCTGGTTAGGGGTCTACCGCCTAGTAGATATATATTTCAACCTATTTAAACCCACCACCTGTATTTTGGTTTGATTGGAAATAAGCTTCATAATTTATTAATAGAACCTTATTTCCAATCAAACCAAAACCCGACCCAACGTCGATTGAATGTAGCATTTATGATTACTAAGCAAAGTTGATCCGTGGGCTTGAAAACGTCAGGCGTTTGAAGTGGGCCGGACGTCTTTACCCAACTGCGGAATCTAACAACAATTTGAGATTCCATGTAATAGATATGAACTTTGAATATCATTGTTATTTGATGATCCGCATGGTGTATATTAATAAAACGGTTATCACTTCTAGAGATTCGGGTTCGATCCCCGGGCGGTAGGCGTTTGTGTGGATGAACGTGTCTGTTTGTATGGGTCTGGTTGTTTCTATGTATCGTATGTGTTTACACAAGTTTTTCCACGGTGACACCGTGGCAAGTCGAATTATTAATGAGTCAATATTTTTTTTTTCAAATCAATCACTACATAGTATAATACAAAGTCGCTTTTTTGTCCTTATGTGCGCTTAAATCACTTAATCTACGCAACGGATTTTGATGAGTTTTTTTTTATATATATAGAGTGATTCAAGTGAAAGGTTTACATGTATAACATCCACTAAATATTAGGGAAATACTGTTATTTTTAAGATTGCAAACACAGGTTGAACCCTGCAAGATTTATCAAAATAATGTACTGAGTATTGTAGACATTAAAGAGGTCTACAAAAAACTGAGCGTCGGTGGCTCAGTGGTGTGGACTGTCGCCTTCCTACCGGGAGGGCTGAGGTTCAAATCCCGACACGTACCAATGTGTTTTCGAATTTTCGAAAAATATATGTACGTTATCCGACGCTCTTACGGTGAAGGAAAACATCGTGAGGAAACCTTCATGCACGCCTGCGAAGAGATTCGAAGGTTGTGTGTGAAGTCGTCCAATCCGCTCTGGGCCCGCGTGGACGACTAAGGCCTAATCACCCTATACGGGTAGGCTCGTGCCCCTCGGTGGGGACGTTTAATGAGCTGATGATGATGATGACAAAAACTTCTCCGGGAGCATGCCTATTACGAATATCTCCATTGCACCCGTGCGAAATATGGGTGGGTCGCTAGTATAATATAAAGCGAAACATTGAAATTTTTAGCTCATTAAATACAAATTTGATACGATACATATTTCATAACTAATACACATGCAAACTGAGTCCATTTAACTCAGTACATATAAGAAGTATCAGTACATTAATACCTAGACGAAAAATGGGGAATTTTGTAACAAAAATCCCCACTTTTTTCGTTCCATCAAAGTCAAAAACATTTCAAATTAGGCTTACAAAAAGCACTTATGAACGTCAAGAAATATACAAAAATATAATAAAAAAAGATTTAAATACTAAACTAAAAATATAAGTTTTGATGCTTTAAAAAAAAATCGCTTCATCACAATAGCAATTGTTACACGAGCGATACGTTTCAAGTTGCAAACCGAAATCTTTTTTGCTTCACAACGTTCAGCTTCCAAAAGGCCGGATAAACTAGACCAACACTAGCCCACATCAAACGATTGTTTTGTGTTTTTGCACTAATTCTACAAAAGAGTTGTGACGTTTTATTAGCTACTCAGCTGCTGTGCCCGTTTCTGACGAGGGTATGAATTTTGCGCAACTCAATTGCTATGCAGTGAGTTTAGTTTAGTATTTTGTGAAAAAAACATCTTTGGTATAGGTAAAGGTATATTCAATTTAGGTCCATAAAGAACACTTGTGAATATCAAATGTAAAGCTACCACTGGTTCGGACTGTAGCTTTCTATTGAAAATAATCTTTTTTTCAAAATTACGTGAATTGTACGTACCCACAAAAAAAATATCCAGCAAATCATTTCCGAATTGGTACTCGGCATCATTAAAAAGGTCTTAAAAGAAAAGCATAAATATTTAAATAAGTTTCGGAGATACGGTAACCGTTCGGATTATGACTCTTTTAAGTGCCTGCGTGATCGAGCTAAAAAACTTGAGGTTATGTGTGATTTGAATTATATTAAATCTATTGAAGATTCTATTCATAAATGTCCTAAGCAATTTTTGTCTTATATAAAGTCAAAGAAAAAAACTAATGCTCTACCCTCTAGCCTCAATTATGAAAATAATACTTTTGACACCGGTGCATCTATATGTGAAGCTTTCTCTGGCTATTTTTTGTCAAACTTTTTAGGTTCTAATTCTAGCCATGCCTCTTCCGTGACTATGGATCAATTTCACGAGTCTGCCTCCTCACTAAGTTCCATTTTAGTTGATACGGAGCAGGTTCGTTGCTTGCTAAAAAAACTTGACCCCGCTAAATCAGCAGGACCTGATCAGCTACCAGCATTATTTTGATTAATGTTCAGATACTATTGCCGTTCCTATCGCTATTTTTGTTTAAGAAATCACTAGTGAAAACTCTGTCCCCGAAATGTGGAAAAAGGCATTTATAACACCTGTTTTTAAAAAAGGTAATAGAGCTGAGATTGTGAATTATAGACCTATCTCTAAACTATGCATAATATCCAAAGTATTCGAAAAAGTCGTGCATAATCAAGTGTACTGTGCTCTTCAAACTGAATTTTGTCCATTTCAACATGGATTTCTTAAACGCCGTTCTACTGTTTCTAACCTGATATTGTTTAATAATGTACTTACTGATATATGGAATCTGGAGGTCAGGCAGACGTCATATATACGGACTATAGTAAAGCTTTTGATAGAATAAATCATAAATTACTGATCAATAAATTAGCGCGAGTTGGTATTTGTGGAGACCTCCTAAGATGGTTTGCATCATATATTGATAATAGGTCACAAGCTGTAGTTATTAATAATTACATATCGAGCTGGGTCACTATCCCTAGCGGAGTTCCTCAAGGTTCACTTCTTGGGCCTTTGCTTTTTGTCATTTTTGTTGCTGATATAAGTTCTTGTTTCCTTCATTCGCAGTTGCTCTGTTTTGCAGATGATATGAAAATTTTTGCTAAAGTAAGTACTCAGTTAGATGCCGATGCTCTACAGTCTGATTTGTTTCGCTTAGAATCATATTGCCAAGACAATGACCTTGATTTGAACCCGAGCAAGTGTGCTGTCGTTACTTATAGTCGAAAGCGCATTGAATTACTATTTAATTATACTCTTAAAGGTACTATTGTTTGCGCCATAAAGTAGTCCGTGATCTGGGTGTGGTCATGACTCCAAATTATTGTTTGATTCACATATAGACAGCATTGTCTAAAGCATCTCGATCATTGGGTTTCGTTATGCGCTGTTCAAAAGATTTTTCCAAATTAAAACAATTAAAATATTATATTGTTCATTCGTGCGTAGTATTTTAGAATATGCAAGTCAGGTATGGAATCCTAGATATTTAATTTATATATCACGAATTGAAAGAATCCAAAAAAATTTATCCGGTTCTTGTGTTATCGTACGAATATCATGTATGATGCCTCAAATTACCAGAGCTGTGTAGAAGGCATCACCTTCTCCCTTTGGAGTTGCGGCGAAACATAAATGATATTACCTATTTATTAAAATTTCCTCTGGATCATTTGATTGTCCTGATTTACTGAGCGTGTTGGATTGAGTATGCCAATTAGATATTTAATAAAACACAACGTTTTTTCCTTCCACTAGTCCGTACTAACTATAGGCAAAATGAATATTGTGGCGCGTTGGTGATAATTCAATTAAATGCTATTTTTGACTTGATCTCTTCATCTAGTTGTGACTTCGGCGAGGAGTGCTATGGCAGGATTTTTTTTTGAAAGTACCAAATTTGAGTAATTCTTGTGTTGGCTCATTTGTTGTATTTTAATTGTTTAGTCTTATTAAGCATTCGGGTGTTCTTTCTATACAATCTTTTAGTGAGGACCTAATTGGCTACCTGTGTTATTTGTGTTAATTTTGTGTTTCATTGCTGTTGGTCCTCCTATGAAATAAATAAAATAAAAGCATCAAGCAAGAAACTCCGTTGTTTTCTCAACAAAATGTGTTATTGTTGAGAAAAGAATTACGTATATTGTTTCTAATAATAATAAAAGCTTTAAAATTATCCATACCCAGATAAGTTCCCTTTTGCTTGTTCCTCATTACACATACACGAAGTCGGTTATAGACAACACTACCACGTACTTCGTTTAACGTAAGTACGTACGTAACGTAACGTAAGAATTGAATTGAATTGAATTGATTGAACGTTTTTACATCAGTGATCTGAAGACAATCTTACTGATGTACAGTGTACTGTGGTTCATAAGTGGACGGGCGCTGGCGTGAGGCAGGTCTGGCACCATTAATTTCCATTTATTCACACTGACAGCGGATCGGTAACGTATAAGCCGTGCGCTGTTTAGAGACCTGAAATTCCGCTCCACATGTTTTGTAACTCCGGAGCGTATTGTGTTGATTAATTGAATTGGCTGACGGATTATTGTATGGAGTTAATATTTTATTTTAGAGTTGTATGCGAATATGACTCTTATACTGCGAGATAAAGATTGCATGATTAATCAGGGTAATGGATTTGTTTAATAGCCATTGAGAGCGTCGGTGGCTCAATGGTGTGGACTGTCGCCTTCCTACCGGTAGGGCTGAGGTTCAAACCGACACGTACCAATGTGTTTTCGAATTTTCGAAAATATATGTACGTTATCCGATGCTCTTACGGTGAAGGAAAACATCGTGAGGAAACCTTCATGCACGCCTGCGAAGAGATTCAAAGGTTGTGTGTAAAGTCGTCCAATCCGCACTGGGCCTGCGTGGACGACTATGGCCTTATCACCCTATACGGGTAGGCTCGTGCCCCTCGGTGGGGACGTTTAATGAGCTGATGATGATGATGATGATGACGGGTAGTTGCGAGTAACGGGTAAAATCTCCACTAATTTTCTAATTTCAATGAAAGAGTTGTTTTATGATTGTAAGTTTTTAGTACCTTTATATATTTTATTTTAATAAGTATTCTTAATATATGCTGATAGTTTGGTCATAGATATATAAGTAATTGTACATTTACAAAATTAATTAGGACTATTTGTGAACTATTTATATTTCGCAAATAGTAGGACTATTTATTGAGCATTTGGCTCAGGGCAATCTGTTCAATTTATCAATTTTCACCGATTTGAAATAAATTGTACGCCTAGTTTTTGCGACCATACTCGTAGTATTTTTATGAAAGGTGACTTCAGTACCGGCTATTGTGGCTTCATTCACGGCTGGGATTCCAGACTCAAAAAATTACTGTGGTTGTTAAAATACAACGACTGCAGTTAAAGGTTTTTTCTTCGTTTGAATTCTTAGTTTGAATGTGCTATTTTTACGAAGCAATTACAAAGTCTCAAATGCAAAAACTCTTCATTTTAAAGTAAACTTACTGGATTTCATTTCAAAACCAAACTTTTGTCTTTTTCTATATTTCTCTTGTTGGTCTTTATCAACGCCTCTCTATCATGGTTAGGCGTCTTACTTACCATCAGGTAAGTGTCATGACCATCCGGTACACTTTTAGCATAAAAAAATAAACTTACATAAAATTCAGCTGGGTCTTCACCGTTTTATGCCAGGTATTTTGATCCGGAAGATAGACTATAATTTCCTTGAATACGTTTTGAACCTTTACATAAAATATTAGGTATACCTATAAACTCTGATACCAATGCTTGCTAACCGTTGAAGGTCTCTCGGGCACTCGATTATTAACACTCAAGCGCGGAGATACGATTCCATTTCTACCCTTAATGGATTATATAAGTGATTGGTTATGTTTCATTAAATACATAAATAAATATTGGGCCTTAATATATAGTTTGCTATCTTGGAAGGAGCATTATACAACTGATGCTAACGCCTTTTCAACCTCTTTTGATATTTTACTTTTCTTTTTATTTTTTCTTCTGTTATATTGATTGTATTTTGTTATGTTTTTTTATTTATGTCAACTACTTATTTTTCTTAAATAAAAATTCAGCAATCATGTGCTTAATTTTATTATTTAATTTATGTTTGTTTGCGAAATCGTGAACAAAATTAACTAATGGAAAACTTTTTTTCGATAACAGTGGAAAAGCAATGTTTCTTTTTAGCTTTAACGACATATGTGGTGTAATAGTCAAGAAGTCGGCTACTACACCAAGGGTTCCTGGTTCAATCCCCGGGCAGTACAAATATTTGTGTGCACGAACATGTCTGTTTGTATTCGTCTGGGTGTTTCTATGTATAATATGTATGTATTTACAAAAACTATGTACTTACACAAGTATGTTTATCCGTTGTTTAATATCCATATTACAGGCTAATATTAGTTTGGGGCTAGAATGTAGTATGGTTTGCCTGTGCCCTGTAGAGGACTGTTAGTTATATGCTAATAATAATGATAAAGATATCTCTCAAGTTTTTATATCTAAAAATAACTTTCCTTAAAAAATTCTAAAGTTCAGAAGAGCACTTATTAAAAACACCATAACTTACCATCCTAACAAAGTGAACAACTCCGGCAAGTCGTAAAAATAGAAGATATATGTCAAAAGCAAGTTTATTCCGGTTCGAGCCCGGGGCAAGAGAGCGCCATGAATTAATATTACTGCTGTTTGATACTTCAGCCTAATGTAGTATCCATCGTTTTACCATAGAACACACCTACATTCTGTATGAGGAACTACGAGTACCTCTATATCAGTAAGAGCGAACTCATTAGGTGGTAGACTTGGTACTGAGTCGTCTAGGTAGGTACCACCGCAATGCCAGATATCGTCCCGTGAAACAGGAGTGTTTTGCACTTTAATGTTTCGGGATGAGGTTGAACGTGTTATGTGTAACGTGGGAACTCTGCGCGCAAGTTGAACTCTGCGTACGCGCTCGACCACGACGTGGCGGCTGGGGTCTGCGACGCTGTGACACAGTTCAATACTATATTAGTGTCCCTTCTTATCATTCTTATACAGTTCGCATAATAAGAGCGTTAATGGCTAAATGGTGTGAACTGTTGCCTTCCGACCCCGGGAGGGCGCAGAGCAGAAATTATCATTATTGGCGAAAATGAGATTAACATTAAACTAAATGTTGGCTTGACTTCTGGCGTAGACCAATGATATTCTGTAAATATAAAGGTAGATACCCCATCCGTATCTCAAAAACGGACCGCCAAAGAGAATACAGTTGTAGGTTCTTTGTTTAGGTAAATGTACGCTCATTCGAATTATGTGTCTGTGTACTGTCGCTGCATTTGGAGCACCTTTTTACTTGTTCTGTGAACATATCACGAATCTTGACATCATTGGCGTAGTCTTGGGCCCTTACACACCATCAATATTGTTCGTGTCGTGCACTGTGTCGACTCGACACACGCTTGGTTTTCCACCCCGTAATTACTGCGCGGGTGATTTATGAGGCTCACGGCCGTAAGGTGCCAACGTCATACTGCCTCGCTATTTTCAAAGGCATTCGCGTTTGTTATCCAAAACGGTGTGTGTTTTAAAGAGAATAGGACGACCAGTTCACTAAATTTATGATAACATTTTAAATTGGTCATTAACGAATAAATTATAATATAAATATCCACTGACATTCACACAGCGCCATCTAGCCCGAAGTTAAGCGTGAAGCCGGTATTATGGGTACTAAACAACGGATAAACATACTTATATACCTTTTTTTTGTAAATACATATTATAGATAGAAAACACCCAGACCATTACAAATAGACATGTTCATGCACACAAATGTGTCGTCAAAAAATATTTTATACCGCGGGTAATTCCGCGGGGGACAGCTAGTTTTGAATAACTCTGACAATAGTGAGTGATGATCAAACAATAGTGGCGACCTTACATACAGATAACAAAAAAAACAATTCCGATCCGGCACTACCGTTAAATAGAAAACTTATAAACCGCTTACGTTGGGTAGAAATTTTTTATTTTAAACCTTATTCGTTGGGGAAAGACTTAAGTTACAGGATTGTTACGTGTTTTTTGTTTGTTATTGTAGTGAAAGTTCTTTAACTGTTTTATATATATATATAGGTACATAACCAAATTAGTGTTTCACATTACTTTGATCAAGCGAGACAGTAGCTAATATAAAAAGGAAAACTTAGGCTACTTTATTTTCGTAAAAAACATTATCAGATTGAATAATAAAGTAATATTGATCCGCGCGCGCAATTTACTATGATACCATCATCACATCACATTCATCACATTAAATGTCCCCACCGAGTGGCACGAACCTACCCGTGGCGGTAGGCCTTAGTCATCCACGCGGGCCCAGTGCGGATTGGCCGGCTTGACGCACAACCTTTGAATCTCTTCGCAGGCGTGCGCAGCTTTCCTAACGTTGTTTTCCATCACCGTAAGAGCGTCGAATAACGTACATATAATTTCGAAAAATTTAAAACAACTTAGTAGATGGCGAAATTTGACCTGCGCCCTCCCGGTAGGAAGGCAACAGTCCACACCATTGAGCCACCGAGGCCCAACGCATTTTATTAATAACAATCTACTATATAAAAATAAGTCGGGTTTTCCTTCCTAACGCTATAACTCCAGAATGCATGCACCGATTTCCACGGTTTTGCATTCGTTGGAAAGGTCTCGGGCTCCGTAAGGTTTATAGCAAATAAAATTCAGGAAAAATTTCAACAAAAAGCGGGAAAATCTTTTTTCACATACATCGCCATCTCTGATACACAGCGTGTACTACAAACCAATATTTTAAGTAGATGGCATCTTTTGATCACCAAACGAAATGTTACATAAAACGAAGCCATCTGGTGGCGAAACGGCGTTCGCTGGGTTTGCTAGTAAATTATAAAAATAACATTGAAGCCTCGTAAATGATAAACAGCGTTTTCAATAATCAATAACTATATAACTTGGACCAACCAAAACCAATCGTCGGCGCCGTCTGATAGAACGCTTCTATTTTTGTTTAAAATTTCATTTCACCCGTGCCTTTGGCCCAGGGAGGCTAAAAAAACCTAATTTCAACTTTCAACGTCCACCGGACCGTTACAATGCTTTAAACAGCCCCCAGAGCAATAATTTATTATGAAATAAATTTCCTTCGCAATTTGACAGTCTGTCCCGACACGATTGGCCGAAAATCAATTATGGACTTTTTGGAACGACACTGTGCATTTTGAGGTCTAGTTCCTCCGAGATTTTAAGAGCTAAGCTAACTTGTACGTGTAATTGTTTATTTTTACTTTGTTAAGTGTTGCTTTTTTAACTAAGTTTATGAAAGCGGCACGCAGGACGCCCTTGGGCTCGATGGACCGACGACTTGCGAAAAGTCGCCGGTGGAGGCTGGATAAGAAAAGCGGAGGACCGGGATATCTGGCGCAAAATGGTGAAGACCTATGTCGAGCAATAGTCGGCGATAGGTTGATGAGAGAGAGAGATTATTCTAGCCTCAAAAGAGCTTAGAAGTTCAGCTTTCCATGCTTGCACTTGCAACTACTTTGTGTAATGTGTATTTTATAGATAATATTCACAAATATCAAGCAATTCGTAATACTAGCCCGACTTGCATTAAGATTCGTGTAAGTTTCGTTTTGAGACCGCACACACCTTGGTGCACAATCTTTACATTTAATCTTCCAACCACATACCTAGTGTAGAAACAACTTCCTAAAAATTCCTCTAACCAAACACCAAAAATATCCCAGTAAAACCATTCATCTAATCAACAATAAGCTAGATGCACAATTACGATTTATCAACCAAAAAATGTCCGAGCCGCTAGACACACACGTTGACACATGTTATATTAATGACATAAAATTATTCATTAAAATTTTGACCTTAAGGCGTCATTAAAAGGGTACAAAATCAAAAGCACGAGCATACTACAATGTCACTATGACATGAAGCGAGCGACGTGATGCAGGAAGAAAATTTTGGATGGGCATAATTTTGCCGCGATGACTTTTTGAGTGAGATAGTGTACCTAGGTAGTTCATTGTTTATCTAAGGTAAAACCATATGATTCATTTGTTTCCATCTAGACTACGATCGTTTCATACAGTCATGTTTGGGGTGGGCCCATTTACATAGTAATAACTTGCGTGAGCGGAAAATTCGTTTGGTCCCAGCAAATATGGGCTTAATTATGCCCCGTGACGTGTCGCCCGTCTTGTTCCGACGGATAACAACGATTTAAACGGGAACTTTCGGCGTGATTTATTATTTTTATAGCGGTCATGAAAAACACTGGCAAAGTTTTCAGTGAACTTGCGACTAAGTTTCATGTAGTGTCAAGTTTTAGTGTAGGTTTGCTTAGGACTTTGCAACTAGATTTTCATTGTTTAATTTGACTGTTTTTTGTTCATCATCATCAGCTCATTAAACGTCCCGAGGGGCACGAGCCTACCCGTATAGGGTAATTAGGCCTTAGTCGTCCACGCGGGCCCAGTGCGGATTGGACGACTTCACGCCCGACCTTTGAATCTCTTCGCAGACGTGCATGAAGGTTTCCTCAAGATGTTTTCCTTAACCCCGTCGCATAACGTACATATAATTTCGAAAATTCGAAAACACATTGGTACGTGGCGGGATTTGAACCTCAGCCCTCCCGGTAGGAGGGCAACAGTCCACACCATTGAGCCACCGACGCTCATCGTTTTTTATTATTTATCGTTAACTGTGGAGGCTTATAATAAGCTCTTTCTTGTTATATTTATCATAATATGTATATAGTAACTATAGCTGTAAGCCAACCTGTAAAAATAAAATAAATAACCAACATTTGGCGCTACATTGGTATTCAAACCCACGACCACAGATTTCCCAATACAGGAGATGGGGCGAGCCGCGTTATAAGTGCGACAAATGTTAGCTCAACGAGCATACACTGGTTGCCAGTTTACGCTCTGTGAGACGAGTCAAGACGCACGAATATTAGAAGAAATTACCGTTTTTTCCCAAAATGCCATCCTGTGCAATTGTAACATGCCATCATCTTAATGAATCAGTAAATTTACCAAGAAATATAATAACTTTTTCACAGGTAAGAACCAAAAAGATATTGCGACACTGGGACTGCCTATAAACTTGGCGGCTTGTCCAGTCTAATTGTATATTCGGATGTCAGTGCCCACGACCCATATCATACATTGAACTCAACCCAACACTCAAGCCACTAGACCACGGAGGCACTTAACGAGGAATAACGTAAAATATATACTTATATTAATATAAATCATCGTCATAATTATCATATCAATTCAAATTTTCATCAAAGCACGGGACGAACTTTCAAATGAAAGCTCGTCCCGTGCAGGGATAGGCCTTAGTTTGACCACGCGGGCCTAGTGCGGATCGGCCGACTTCACGCACAACCTGTGAATTTCTTCGCAGGCGTGCGCAGGTTTCCACACGATGTTTTCCTGCACCGTTAGAGCGTCGGATAACGTACATATAATATCGATAATTCGAAAACACATTGGTACGTGGCGGGATTTGAACCTGCGTCCTTTCGATAAGTAGTCAACAGTCCACACCATTAAGCCACCGACGCTTAATATAAATAAGCCTTGAATATAAATACTAACAAAGTTTATTCATAACCAGTGTTTTACTGCCATACCCCATTTATAGAAATCATAAACGTCCGAGTAGTGACCCCAATAGTTATTAAACCTGCACTAACTACCCCATGCCAACTTTGGTCACTAATGCTAATGAAATTTCACTATTACATAAGTGTGTACCACAGACATCCGAATATACAATTAGACTGGACAAGCCGCCAAGTTTATAGGCAGTCCCAGTGTCGCAATTTCTTTTCGGTTCTTACCTGTGAAAAGTTATTATATTTCTTGGTAAATTTACTGATTCATTGCGATGATGGCATGTTACAATGCACAGGATGGCATTTTGGGAAAAAACGGTAATTTCTTCTAATATTCGTGCGTCTTGACTCGTCTCACAGAGCGTAAACTGGCAGCCAGTGTATGCTCGTTGAGCTTACATTTGTCGCACTTAAAAACGCGGCTTGCCCCATCTCCTGTATTGGGAAATCTGTGGTGTGTACACATACAAAACGTCGGTGGCTCAACTGACTTTTGCCTTCCGAACGGTAGGGCGCAGGTTCAAATCCCGCTACGTACCAATGTATTTTCGAATTTTCGAAACATGTACGTTATCCGACGCTCTTACGGTGAAGGAATACATCGCGAGGAAACCTGCGCACGCCTGCGGAGAGATTCAAAGGTTGTGCGTAAAGTCGGCCAATCCGCACTGGGCCCGCGTGTACGACTAAGGCCTATTCACCCTATACGGGCGTGCATGAAGGTTTCCTCACGATGTTTTCCTTCACCGTAAGAGCGTCGGATAACGTACATATATTTTCGAAAATTCGAAAACACATTGGTACGTGGCGGGATTTGAACCTTAGCCCTCCCGGTAGGAAGGCGACAGTCCACACCATTGAGCCACCGACGCTAATTGATAACATTTGCTATAAAAAATACTACGTCTAGCTGGGCATCATGATTATATTTTTGAAATTTTAATATCGGGTACCATCCACAATTACAATTTTAAAATTAGACTAACTGCAGCCAACAACAAACTCCTTTCGAAAAAGTACGTAGATACCGTAAAAATCCTTACAAGCATCGTTCGCATTTTTTTAGCAAGACACGCCAAGGGCAATAATATTCCATCTTTATCAAAACATTTCATAATCTATAACTTTAAGCATCGCATAACCACAAAAACTGCCGCAACATCCCTTCGTTCATAAGCATCCCTTTATGTAGTTAGGACCAAATCAAGTTTTCACTAATTGGTTAAGCCGGCCCGCGGCGCCGAAGGCCCTTATTAGGGATGCCTCTAACCTCTAATAACTTAATGACGTTAGCGAAAATGAAAAATGTTTTATTCAAGTAAAATTTGTACTCTTGAAGGTTAACTGAGTTAACAGTTATCGATTTTAGGCCTTCTATTGGTTAGATTAAATTTTGTAGACTTTTGGTTGGCAATCAGGTTTTCTTGGGAATCCAAAATTAGTAAACGTAAGTACGCTGACATTCATACAGCGCCATCTTATTCCAAACTAAGCATTTGGCCTATAATATGTGTACTAAACAACGCATAAACAACCTTATATATCCACTTCTCAGTGAAAAACTACCTCCCGAACCAGTGGTAGCTTCATTTGACATTCATACGTGTTCTGTAAGGACCTAAACTGAATAAACACTTTTCATTTCATTTCATTTCCACTGACATTCACATCTTGTCCCAAACTAAGCGTTTAGCCTGTAATATAGGTACTAAACAACGGATAAACAAACTTTTTTGTAATACAAACATATTATTATACTTAGAAAACACCCAGACGGTCACGCATTTCCATGCCCTCTGGTATTGCAAATGAGACGAAACGTTTGCTCGTTTGCCCGCTATAGCATGAAAAATATCAATACATACAGACTTGTTCAAGTACACAAATGTGTGTACTGCCCGGGGATCGAACTTGAGACCCAAGAGCCGACATCTCAACCATTTAGACCACACGGATCGTCACCACAATATATTTACACATATTTACACAACGCGATCTAATCTAAATTTAGGCGAGGAGCTTGTAGTATGACCAGTTAAGAATATGCAATATATTTTCTTGCTGTAAGATTGGGACGATAAATATACACAAAAATCGAATCTTCCCCTATTTAACCTGTACGGTAAGACCTGTGCCCTGTTTTGAGGAACACTAAGTAGGAGCCACCGCAGTGCCAGAAATGGTCCCGTGAAATACGAGTGTTATGCTCTTTTGTATTTAGGGATAAGGACACTATAGCTGGTGAAATTATCGGGTAGGTATATGAGACCTCATATCCATCAGCTCGGGTGACGGGCGCAATCACTTTTTGATGACCCATTTGGTGTAATGGTTGAAATGTCGGCTACTAGGGTTCCGGTTTCAATCCCCGGGCAGTACAAACATGTGTGCACGTCTGTTTATATTGGTCTTGGTGTTTCTATGTATAATATTTTTTTACAAAAAAAAGTCTGTTTATTCATTGTTTCGTATCTATCATACAAGTTTCACACTTAACTTTGGGCTAGATGGCGCTGTGTGAATGTCAGTGGATATTCATTAATTTACATGATACAGTGGGTGGGGTCACCATCACTTTATAACATAAAAAAATATATAGGCTCAATGATAGTATAGTTCTTTCAATCGTACCGCTAAAATCTAAGCCGCACCGCACCATCCCTATGCCTGATCCGATGAGCAATTCCTATATAGGGGTCGTAACAAGAAATAAATGTGCGCAAATAATATCGTAATTTCATTTGCCAAACGTTCTATTTCCTTTGGTTTGTGAGCAATAACCAAATCCATACAAATATTATACATGTAAAAGTGTGTCTGTTTGTCCGTGGTTTCTTAAGTACAGTTAAAGGAGATAGGCAACTTTTTATCTAATTCTAATCCCCCACTTTCCTAAAGTGGGGGTTGAAAGTTTGTATGAAACAGTCTAAAATTTTTAAAGTAGAAAGCTAAAAAAAGTAATAATTAATCGCTATCAAAGAATTAAGATAAGAGAAATACAATTAATTCTGTGGTCCAATAAAGTATTGTATATATCATTTACAAAAAGTGTATATAAGTATATTGATCCGTTGTTTAGAACCGATATAACAGGCTAAATGCTTAGTTTGGGACTATATTGCTGTGTTTGATTGTCAGTGGATATTTAATTATATCGGCACTTTATAATCCAACCGTAAGTTTAGTATTTTGGTGAAACTTAAACGTTATCAATTTATTCAAAAATCGGTCCCAAGGCCTTTAAAAGAGGGTTGAAATTGTATGCCTTCTGGCAGTTTCAAGGAAGGGGATAAAAACCAATTTTCCGAATTCAAAGTGAGCGAGGCCGCGGGCAAAAGTTGCGTCGTTCACTTGGCATTAACTGATAGTAAGTTACCGACATAGCTCGCCGAATCAGCATGTTGAAGTGGCAGTAGGTAAGTCACGTATGACGCAGAACCCATGGCCGTTGGAACAGATGAGTTCTGGAGTGGAGACCGCGTCTTGGCAAGCGTAGCGTAGGACACCCTCCGGTCCGATGGACCGACGACTTTCAAAAGGTCGCTGGTGGAGGCTGAATGAGGAAAGCGGAGGACCGGGATATCTGGCGCAAAATTGGGGAGACCTATGTCTATCAGTAGACTGCGGCAGGTTGAAGAGAGAACAACGTGTTCTTTAACCCTTTGTCTGCCATAAAACCAGACGCAATTGAATGTCTAATTGTTTGTCGCCCAACAGTTGACCCGCATGGCATCCAAAGTGGGACCGAAACTTACTAAAGACGTACAATTTTTCTATTGTTTGATGCCCAACTGTTGACCCCCATGGCGGCCAAAGTGGGACCTTAACTCACTAAAGACTTACATTTTGTTCTCGTTTCGTTAGACACGCGACTTTTTATATGTTACGAAGTGAACAGAACGGTAAGGTCGCTCACCTGATGGTGATGTGCCTGACAATGACAGAACGGCATTGATGGAGCCGAATAACTGATAGACAGTTATTATTCTCCGTCAATGCCGCACTCCCCCTGTCATTCGAGACAACAGATGTTAGGTCTCTTATACCCAGTAATTTCACTATCTACAGTGCCCTCATCCCGAAACACAAAAGTGCATAGCACTCTTGTTTCACGAGACGATATCTGGCCAATGATGTTAAAATGTATATATTCGTGATATGCTCACAAAACAATAAAAAAAAGTGTTCCGAATGCAGCGACAGCACACATACACATATTTCGAATGAGCGTACATTTACCTAAACAAAAGACTAAAAACTGTTTCTCTTTGGCAGTTCGTTTTTGAGATACGGATGGCGTATCTACCTTAACATATTCAGAAAATAATTGTTTTTGGCACTGCGGTGGTACCTACCAAGACGTATCAGTACCGAGTCTACCACCTAGTAACTCTGCTTTTAAATGGTTTTCCCACTCGTCTACACCACAACATATATGATATATGAAGAAACACAAATGCGTACCAACACGTCGCGCACACGCGTGACGCGCGGGATGATTATTAATGCGGCTGTCGCGTTGCTTGAGAGTTAATGTGTTTGTGCAAACATAACATAATACGTGATGTGTTATGTAGACTTGGATAAATGTATTATTTACATGGCTGTCTCCGTGGTCTTGTATGTACAGTGTTTGGCTTAGATCGGATAAAAGTTCGGATTAGCGGATGCAACCCGAAGATCGTGGATTCAAATGCTGCGAGGATTTTTGTGAGTTTGATTAGTACATTCCAGGCTTTATCTTCTTATCGAGTCGATACGGATTCACAAGCTAAATATGATAATGCGAACAATATGAGGCCACTGTGATCGCCTTTTCATTGGCCACCCTGATCTCCCGGAAACCGCACGAAGATGGACAGTTCGGGAAAAACTTCGGTCTCCGTGTGTTCCGTTGTGAGAGGGACACCGCAGTCACACAAATACATAATAACAGCTGTCGACAATGTTATTACTGTAGCTAGCTTTTGGGCACCTACCACAGTTTCATTACGTATTTGCAATCGATAAGTGAAGAAGGATACTTTATTCAAAGTCCTTATGATAGCTAAAGACTACGGTTGTTTATAGTGTATGAGTTCGTATACATTCAATAAAGCGACATGAGTAAAGCTAAATGAACTTGTGCTTCGCTCTGTTTTCTGTTCGTGGTTGCTGAATCGCAGCACAAACCGAGCCAAAAGTGTTCCCAACACTTAACAACGCTCCACTTCGATCCTAGTTTTAATACATAATTCCCCAGCCGTGTTACCGGAGGACTCCAGTTATCCAGTACAATCAGTCGCAATAAGCTTCTAGAACATTCCGACCTGGGTGTCAATTACACTAATCCACTCGGCTTCTTCTTCGTGTGCCCATTTCAGATACGACCTTATCAGAACCTGGCCACAGCTATAGCGCTTTCCGACGCTTCGTTCAAGTAAGTAAAGTAAAATTTATTCAGAAAACAATTACAACATTCATTGTTAAACAAAATTAAAAACAACAATTTTAAATTAATGAAATTGCACTGAATGGAAGCCTACTCAGCGTAGTCAGAACAACCACAGGATGTCCTGACGCTGGTCTTCTAGTCCCGCATAGAACACGCAAATTGACACCGGGACACGAAAGTAGATACTTAATGGATTGAGGTGAAACCCCACAGTCGCAGTGAACCCTCGACTGCTGTAAAAAGACCCACTTTACCATATTTTCCATACAGCAGCCAACCTGTAATGGCAAGCGGTTATGTGAATTACAAGTTGGCCATGCCAAAGTGTAAACATCGAGTAAATGTTCGTCAGCTGCAAAGAAGTCTGGTGGAGTTGTATTTGACATTAGCTGATCGGGGTCCTCACTTAAATCAGTTCTCCGGCTCTTCAAACGATAAGGAAGTATGTTATAAAATAAGTAAATATCCACTGACATTCACACAACGCCATCTAGCCCCAAGTAAAGCGTGAAGCTTCTTGTATTACGGGCAACAAATCTAAACATGTCTATTTGTATTGACCTTACAGGCTAAATGCTTAGTTTGGGACTATATTGCGGTGTTTGAATGTCAGTGGTTTATTATTTATTACGGCACTTTTTAATCCAACCGTAAGTTTAGTATCAGTATCAGTCAGTATCAGTTTAGAATGGTACGTATAATTGTATAGTAGAAAGAACTGTCATATCGTGTTATGAATTAAAACCTACCATTAAACCGAACGAATGAGCGCAAAACTTTTCTATTGGGACGCAATAACAACCGTATTGTAAAATTCACGGAATTGAGACCGGCTTGCGCATTATTATAATTCTAACCGGGGAACGAATCGACAGGCGGAGTGCACAATAAGCTTATACACCACAAACGAGTTCACCCTCAAGAGAGCGCAATTACCGACTGTGTTGTATGCAATTCCGTTTGTACAGTCAACAGCAATGATATTTCCAGTGTATGCAGAACTTGCGCTGTGAGAACATTCTGTGAAAGCAAGAGTTGATTTTACATTAGTCACTTTGGCTTGACTGTACTTTGACAGGAAATACGGGAATTACAACAGTGTTTTACTTGAGCGAGACCGTTTTTAAGGTCGTCTGCGTGCGTTAGTTTTATATCGTCTGCATATACACCTGTTTTGCCTGTTTTCGATATAACTATGTTCCGCGGAAAAGGGCATGACAGGCAGTAAAATTACAGAATACTGTCGTGTGACCTCAGGACATATTTGTTAGCTAATTTGTGACGTAATATTAAAGTCACAATATCCAATAATATCATTATTCATCACCAAATCCGTTGTATACTTCTTTATTACAATCATTTCATTAAATATTACGAATAAGAGGTTTAAATCACCGAAAGATTGCTAATAACATAGATTGATAATAAGATCTTAATATTATTTGGCGATAAACTATTGCTTTATCAGGGAAACAACACAACTTATGTTCAAAGAGCTATCTGGTTCATCTTTTGTGTAAGTCACATCTGTACAGATAACAATAAAAATTCGTTATAAATAACGGGAATCTTTATGCGTTCCAAGTTTTTACTTTATTAATGCCTTGTGTTGTAGAATCTTGTATATGATGCATAACGTCACTCAGCTCAATACAAACAAGAAGATTCTATTATTTTCAGGCTGAACTTAACGGATTACAAAATGGCGTCGCCCGTCCCGCGCTTCACCTGTCAACGGGCACAATCCATCATGGCCGTTCCCGCCAAAATGAAACGCGCTTTGTCCGCACAAAATGGAGGCATGTCTTTAATAAATGCATGTAAGTCCGGCCCGTTCCTGGAACAAATTCATTCACTAAGTCATTTGTGATAACAAACCACAGATAATATAATATATTCTACCATACTTAATTGGCTACCAAAACAGAATTTTTTTATGAATAAAATATACCTAACATTAATGAAGTTTGTGAGCGTTTTTCCAAATAGATCAAAACCTTAAAGAGCGCCAAAATAGAAAACAACGCTTTACCAAGCGTTGCAATTATGGGTTTCATCAGATTAAAAGTCTAACCGTCGCAAAAGAGGAGCGTACCAAAGTTAATTTAACGCAGTCACCGTCTACTGAGTTATTAACAACAACAAAAGTGTAATCGCAACTGAGACTGAGTGCAACTGTATTTACAACACAAAGCACTCCGGAGAACCGTTTCATTTATCAAAGCGGAGTCGGACGCGACACTGTCGGTCTACCCGCACGTCTCGAGTGTGCGATGCTCTGTTTCAGTGTTGCCGCTCGATAGTCCACTGTCGATAGTCCATCGATAGTTGGGCAGAAGCATAGTACCTATAGATAATTCCATCGATAGTGTCGATAGTTTAGTTTAGTGCAATATCGATACACAGCAGTTTCGATAGTACTTATTGTAGCTCAATCGATACCATCGATAGTAATGTCTACATTAATTACTTTAGATCAGAAACTAAATATTCCCATCACTTCTACGATGGTAGCGAAACGGCGATTCACATCATTTCATCCTCACCATCTAGATGAATGGAAATCGTCGACAGTGCATTTTTGTCGTAGTTTCTTGCCACGAACGATGATATTGTTGAATTATTTGCTGCCGGAGATATCTCCCGAGCGATACGTTTTGGCGACCTTAAAAAAAGAGTGTATTTCCTGTTGAAAGGCCGGCAACGCATTTCAGTGCCCGCTGCTATTGGAAATGTACATGGGCGGCGCTGTCATTTACCATCAGATGAGCCGTTCTCTCGTTTGCCTGCTACAGCATAAAATATATTTAAAAAAATATATTTACGGACATTAAGATTTGGTTTAAGTAAGGGTCAGTAGAGTTAGGCCGTGTAGAATCAGAAGGTTGGCATCTGGTATCTTTTTCACAGGCAGATCTTATAACGTCGTTTTAGCAACATTTTACATGAAATTATTTTTGAGTAAATAAAATGAATATTGAATCACAGACCACTATCGCAAGTGCAAAAATATTGGTAGTATCGATAGTTGTTGCAATCTAGGAAGCCTATATTATCGATACTACCTCGAGTAATGTCTATATTGAGTTACAATTCTACCAATAGTATTGCAGTTTATGAATACATTGCGCTAAACTAAGCTATCGGTACTAGGCCTGTTGATAGTATGGATGATTTGCGAGGTCAACTATCAACTGGACCCAGGGCGAGCGGCTACTACACCAATGGTTCCGGGTTCGAACTCCGGGCAGTACAAACATTTGTGGGCATGAACATGTATGTTTGTATTAGTCTGGGTGTTTTCTATGTATAATATTACAAAAAAAATAGAATGTTTTCTAGTTGTTTAATACCCGTAAAACGAGCATCACTCTTAACTTGGGGCTAGATGGCGCTGTGTGAATATCAGTGGATATTAAAAAACTATCGATAGTCCAAATATCGATAGTTCGGCAACACTGCTCCGTTTCGGATGCAATTGTATAAGGTGTTGGTACTGACAATTGGAATGCTTGTCTGGTAAGGCTTATCGGGTGGGGAGTCCCTTTGCCAATAAAGGCACGCGTAACTTGGCTTCAACTATTCTCCAATAATTTTGACAGATCTCGAGATATCTATGCGACCAAATTAATCGCATCATCATCAGCTCATCAAACGTCCCCACCGAGGGGCAGGAGCCTACTCGTATAGGGTGATTAGGCCTTAGTCATCCACGCGGGCCCAGTGCGGATAGGACGACTTCACACACAACCTTCGAATCTCTTCGCAGGCGTGCATGAAGGTTTCCTCACGATGTTTTCCTTCACCGTATGAGCGTCGGATAACGTACATATATTTTCGAAAATTCGAAAATACATTGGTACGTGTCGGGATTTGAACCACAGCCCTCCCGGTAGGAAGGCGACAGTCCACACCACTGAGCCATCGACGCTCTTTTAATCGCATAGATTTTGTAAAACTAAAAATAATGTGTAATACAATATTTTTATCATTATTGTAACATTACATTTTTAACGTTACCAAGTGTACAGGACCGTCAAGACGCTCACCTGATGGAAGGTGATACGCCTGACCATGACAGAACAGCTATGACGGAGACCAACAACTTATAGACAATTATTATTCTCCGCCCGACACCCGAGTCAACAGATCATAGGTCTCAAATTAATTTATTTTTAGCATTTTTGTATTAAAAAGGCAAAGTGATATTATTGTAATGTTTTAAGAGAGATGTTAGTGATCCCCCTGGTCATCGGTCTACCCGAATGGGGGTCGGCCTACGCTTTTTTATGAAAGTTAAAACGAGTATATGTTTAGTATGTACAAATGCAGTGCTACTCCTTATGGACACTATAATAATATTTGTAATAAAATAAATATCCACTGACATTCACACAGCGCCATCTAGCCCCTAACTAAGCCGAAGCCTGTATTAGGGATATTAAACAACGGATAAACATACTTCAATACTTAATTTTGTAATTACATACATATTATACATAGAAAACACCCGAACCAATACAAACAGACATGTTCATGCACATAAATGTTTGTACTGCCCGGGGATCGAACCCGGAACCCTTGGTGTAGCAGCCGACATCTCAATCGCTACACCAAGTGTCGTCGTGCTTACAATAAGTTAGCAAATGTTACAATGTATATCTTATTTGAAGTTGCTAGTGCTACTCATATTGTTTGTAACTTATGTAAAACAGATAACAAAGTTGTTTATGACAATAATATTATTCTCTTCAATGTATAGTATTCCGTAGCTATGAGCTAGATATAGGGAAGGCCCTAATTCCGCTAATTTTAAAACGTGCTAATTGGATCGTAATTGTGTCGCATTAACCCAATTTTATAAAGTGGCTCAATGGTGTGGAATGTCGCTCTCCTACCGGGAGGACTTAGGTTCAAATCCCGCCACGTACCAATGTGTTTTCGAATTTTCGTACATATATGTACGTTATCCGACGCTCTTACGGCGAAGGAAAACATCGTGAGGAAACCTGCGCACGCCTGCGAAGACATACAAAGGTTGTGCGTGAAGTCGTCCAACCCACACTGGGCCCGCGTAGACAACTAAAGCCTAATCACCCTATACGGGTAGGCTTGTGAGTATATAATTTCGAAATTCCAAAAACATTGGTACGTGGTGGGATTTGATTCTGCGCCCTCCCGAGCGGAAGGTAACAGTCCACACCGTTGAGCCACCGACGCTCTACAACTTTAATATTCGTCATAATTTCGGCATTTCGACATCAAATAGAAGTTCGCTTAGCGACCCGGATCTACAAATCTACGTATTTATTCTGCGTCGTATTCATGAACACCGTTTTGTCGCGTCCCGGAACGGAGACAAGGAAAATCCATTCTGCGGGCGCCGGCGACAACTGAGATCCTGACTGATGCGCTGAACTTGTATTTGGGAACTAGTTAACATTATTAAATAGAGGTGATTTCATGGAGATTCACGAAAACATATTTGTGACTTTTGCAGAAGAATTTATGCGAAATTGGTGTTAGATGAACACCATGGGTAAAAAATGCGTAAAAATCTCTGTTTGTTAACTGTAAGTCTGCTCCGCCAAGAAAAGAGATGCATGGCAACCATACCACAAACACTGACCAAGACATCACCACGACAACTCTGATAAGAGTGTACCACTAAGAAAAAGAAGTTTCCTCCACTATTTCTAGTCTTATTATCACTATCCAAAAGCATCACAGTTTACTCTTCATTCATAGTCCAATGAAAAACAAGGTGAAACTTTCAAACTTATACTCGAATATGGAATTTATTTGATGGTGTACTGCTTTTTATAATCTACCGAATGCTATAAAAGAAAGCTTAGCAAACAGATCTATGAAGACAGACTTAATTTTTTATTGCCGAACTATAATTTCCACCATCATCAGCTCATCAAACGCCCCCACCAAGGACCTTTTCCTTCACCGTAAGAGCGCCGAATAAACGTACATATAATTTCGAAAATTCGATAACACATTGGTACGTGGCGGGGTTTGAACCTCAGCCCTCCCGGTTGAAGGCAACACCATTGAGGCAGTCCACACTATTGAGCTAGCGCTTCATTTGATGTTGATTCGATGTTGTTCTGCCTTTTAATAATCTACCGAATGATATAAAAAAGCGGTAGCATACAGATATTTAAAGATTAAAATTATATTGCCGAACTATCATTTCCAATATATCTAATAATCAATACCAAAATAATGTAATCACGATTGCCATTTTTAAAGCTCGGCTAAAAGTCCTCGGCTGGTCATAGTTGAAAATCAGCGGTTTGCTGTCGGCAAACCAAATGCTGAGCTGTGGCCATTTTGTATCGCTGCGACACACATGGCGCATATATTTGAAATGTGTTTTTTTTATATATAATGTATTGTGTAATATTTGTTTTTCATAATGTATTGTGTCATATTAGTTTTCTTTTGATTTTATTTGTATTAATAACAACCATGTGCTTACTTAGTTTTCGATTCTGTGTCTGATACAAATAAAGAAATTATCTATCTATCTATCTTCCACATACTTCATAACTTATCGAACTATATTATATTATCTGTGGTATTATGCAATTCAATATCATACAGAAACCACCCTAAGTAATCTAAATATATTTTTACACACACACACACTGTCAGCGTCAGCTGAGGTGCTTTCTTTTGCTAGTATTAATAAACATGTTTTCATTGTATTTTGTGACCATTTTACTCGCCGCATTAGTCCTACACGTGTTGGATGATACAAAATCAGATACGCAAACTAATTCCTTAAATTTGTATGCAAGACACACAAAACTTCGCTCACACCGCCCGAAACTCATCAAAGACTTTTTAAGATAAACTCAAATTGAAGTCCCCCGATTAAATTCCAATCGCAAACACACGTGTCGAGAACTCAGCTGAGCTCCATTTTTAAATCTCCCATTGAATTCTCGCGATGAATACGCTAGAAAATTGTACAGGACGGGAGAAAATGCTGGTGAATTTTTTAAGGAGGGAACAGTTTTAAAATCTCCCTACGCAGCCGCGCGCGTGATATGAGCAAATTGGACTTATTGCGGCGTTAGGGCGGTCAGGCATGCGGCATGCGGCATGCTGCCATAAATATTCTCAAGTATTATTCACACAATTTATTAAGAGCGTCGGTGGCTCAATTGGACTGTTGCCCTCCTACCGGGAGGGCTGAGGTTCAAATCCCGCCACGTACCAACGTATTTTCGTTTTTTAAAATTATATGTACGTTATCTGATGCTCTTACGGTGAATCATCGTGAGGAATCCTGCGCACGCCTGCGAAGAGATTCAAAGGTTGTGCGTGAAGTCGTCCAACCCGCACTGGGCCCGCGTGGACGCCTAAGGCCTAAACACCCGCGTAGGGGTAGGTTCGTGCCCCTCGGTGGGGACGATAACGAGCTGATAATGATGATGATGACTATTCACACAGCACCATCTATCTGTCAACTGAGCTACGAGTACTAGCTTGTAATAAGGAACAAAGCAACTTTTACTGGCCTGTCTTAAAATAATGACTATGATTACATCTCCGTCAACACCCAAATAAACTGTATTCAAGAGTGAGTATAATACAATTACAAGTTTAATAAACCAAAAGAAGGAAACGCTGAATGTTGAAAGTATAATAAAATACACTCAATTTTCATTCGAAACCATTGCATTCAATTATGTTTCTTCTAATGGAAACACCCTGCCTCAGGTCACCGACCATCGTGAAATAATGCGTTGTCTTTCTTCGCGTGACTGAAGATACTGGAGGCAAAACCCTTCCCTGCCCTGTTCTTTTCCTTAACCGTATCCCTTTATTAAAGGCTGCACTTTTTGCTCCTTCGGTGTTGCAGGTGAGTTATTTACCTGTTTGCATCGTCATCATCATCATGATATCTGCCACGTGATGTCCACTGCTGAACATAGGCCTCCCCAAATAACTTCCACTCCAAGCGGGCGGAAGCTTTCTGCATCTAACGACCACCCGCAACCTTCCTTAGGTCATCTGTCCATCTTGTGGGCGGTCGTCCCACGCTGCGCTTGCCGGTACGTGGTCTCCATTCGAGAACCTTTCAGCCCTAACGGCCATCGGTTCTTCGGACTGTGTGCCCGCCTATTGCCATACATATTACCTGTTTGCGTACTGAAATAGAAAAAACCAATACAATAATCCTGTCGCCGAGGTGTGTAGCCGCCCTATCCCCAAGACAACCGCGTCTCCATTAAAACTGGTTTTCCGATTCTACGAAAACGCTTCATGTGTAACCCCGGAGCGCTACATCGGCGCGTGTGCAGTTCTTTGATCAGTTCTATTGCAATTTACTTTACGTGGGGCATTTTTAAACGATTTGAAATGACAGAATGTACCGAATCCTTGCAATAAGGCTTGGCAGTATATTTATGTCACCGACACCACTTCTAAATCCAATATCCAAAGGGCAAAGGTCTCTGAACTTAAATTAATTCATTATTTCATTCGGCACGTACGCCAAATTTGTATCATACGTATAATGACTAATATACATAAAAATAGTTCATTGATTTTAAGATAGCATACGCCTATAAGATGGCATATTAGATCGGCATTGGGTCCGCATGATGCATTACAACCCAGTTTCCCGAAGCTCTCCCAGTACACATTCTTTTCCCTGAGGCATTTTTAACAATTTATCTATATCAACCTCGTGCATAGTGCTGTGATCCTGGTAATTTCAAACTCAAGAGACACTAGTTACTATTCCTTGTCTGCAATAAAAGTTTGTTTCTACGTGTCTTTGTAAAGGAGAGTATCTTATGTATCTTAAAAAAATATATTTATGTTTTTTTTATTTGTAACTACAATAGGTAGAATCGATACAAGACGATTGAGGTAAGTTCACTGGATAATTTCTTAGTGGGTGAGCATTTTAATATTAACGCAATTGAATTTGTAAGATAAGTTCTATTTAATGTTCTACGAGAAAGGTGACGAACATTGAATACTTAAATTCCTTACATTAACAAATCTGTTGTCAGCAATTACACAGCTAAATCGGGACACCATTGACACTCGTACGACAAAAATACCTACACGTGTAACACGGTTCTTTGTCACTAAATATCTTTCGCAGTACTTTCCTCTTCACACATACATGCTTAATTTATAATCTAATACTTCGAAAACAACTCATATCTTTAAATTTGCAAACAGTAAGTCTTTACTATAATCCAGACGGTACGAAAGCCGTCGATCCCGACAAACATCTTTGAATGGTAGTCGAAGTTTGAAATGCCCGGGGAACGAACCCGGAACCCTTGGTGTAGTAGCCGACGTCTCGACCATTACACCACATGGGTCGTTTCAATATAGCAATGGCTGAACAATCTGTTTATTCATCACGATTCCACTTGCAAAACTTCACCGTACACTAGATCCGAGGGCGCCAATCCTTGGCAAGCGCCAGTGAGTGAACTCGCGGAAAAACTCTGAACGGCCGTTCAGCCAATCACACAGTCGACTGGGCGCCCTCTAGCGGCCCACACAAGAAGAATCCACCGAAAGATCCATTCGACTCCACTCCACAACTTGGGAATGTTCGCAAACTTTCTTCATATGCCACTCTCAGCCGTCCCGACTTGTTGTGGTCTAAGATATAGGATTCAGCGGGTTTGTTGAATTTACTCTTGATTTTTAATGACTGCAGAAAAACGAAAAAAGACTCACTCACTCGATCAGATAAGGTAGTACCTAAGTAGTTAGTTAAGGTACATTTTTAAACTAACATAGTTAAGGGCATGTTGGTAAGGTATTTTGTGAAGTTAACGCAGTGTAAGAAACACACACGCGAAATTGTTTAACATCTGTACTATATAGTTATACCACGTTATGCGCATATATTCGTGATGATAAAATTATAAGTACACAAGCTAGGAAGTATGCATGCAGGCCTTTTTCAGTACGATTTCGCTCGCCTTCGCCTCTTTTGCAGCAGTGTTGTGCACTCCATATCGCCTCGTACAATTGATTCCCTCTTATTCGTCCATTTTCCTCTATTGATTTGAAACCAAAGGCGATCTCATGTCATCAACAGCACTCACTTTGATAAAATATAAATAATTTATTGTTTTTGCGATTAGTTTGTTGTTGTTGTTAGTGAAATGTATTGTTGTTGATGACAGCGATCGCCTATAGTTTTAAATCTGTAGAAGAAAATGGGCGAATAAGAGGAAATCATTTAATATGTTGGCAACTTTCCGAGTTGTCTGGACGCACGGGGTATGCACTGCTTATTTGCATATATGGAGTACACGGCACTGACAACAACCAGTAGAGGAATGTTTACAGCAACCGCTGTCACTCGCCGTTTAAACCACCCGCCGTTATATTGTTGTATTTTCTGCAAACTCCGAGTTACGCTAATAATTTGTATACTGGCGCTGGATTTTTCTTGCGCTCAGCCCCGTTGACAACGTACTGACAAATATTATGTTTGCGAACAGTGACGCGGCCTGAGAACGGTACAATTTCTTTATACTGCCGACTCGTAGGCGGTTTCTGAGTGGGTACCCTTTTTGTTTGTAAATTGTTGTGAGTTTGTGTTTTGCGCTGTGTTTCGAATGTGTTCTACGAAAGCGTGACCAATTTAAGCTTGAATTACATACGAAGGTTAATAAATAGAAAGAGTTATTGTTCGAGAAAAGCAAGTAGGGTGTATTGACTGGCATTCCTAAAATATGTGAATATGAGTTTTTTTTTTCATTTATTTTGGCACAAACAGTCATTACAAAAAACATAACTTTTAAACAATTGACATACAAAACGACAAAACAGTGCCGAAACTTAACTTTAAGGTTATTATTACATTTGTGAGCTTGGTTACAAACAATGTTCTTACATTTTAATGTCTAACTATATGTACTATTTATTCGTACTGTATGTACGAACTACTTACGTGTTTACAAGACGGCTTAAGTACCTACTATATGAGCAATCCTTTAATTAATTTATTTTTTAAATATTTGTAGGCTATCAAAAAGTTCTAGATCTGAGAATTGTTTATTATACATGTTAAGACAGCGATGAAAAAAGTTGGTTTGAGTATATTTCTTTTTGAAACGGGGTGGTACAAAAAGATCTATTGTTCGAGAGGAACGGAGAGGTAGACGGACCATGTTTCTCAAGTTAATTTTTGACAACAAATAAGCACAGTCTATTTTATTATTAAGTAATTTATACAGGAACATTAAATCGAATTGTTTGCGGCGATTGCTTAAAGTTAAAAGACGGTGAGATGAGAGGGAGTCTTCATATGATTCATTATTACAGTGACGGTAGTTTAAGGCTCTAATAAATTTCTTCTGTACCTTTTCGATTCTATTCGCATGACATTTAAAATGTGGATTCCAGACGACACAACCAAAATCAAGTATTGATCTAACAAAAGAATAGTAAAGAATTTTGAGCGTAAAGCCTGTATTATGGGTACTAAACAACTGATAAACATACTTGTACTTTTTTTGTAAATAGATACATATTATATATAGAAAACACCGAGACGATTACAAACAGACATGTTCATGCACACAAAAGTATGTACTGCCTGGGAATTTAACCTGGAACCATTGGTGTAGTAGCCGACGTCTCGACCATTGGACATTGGACATTGGACGACATGGATCGTCAAAACCTCGAATTCATCATTATCATTATCAGCTCATTTAACGTCCCCACCGAGGGGCACGAGCCTACCCGTATAGGGTGATTAGGCCTTAGTCATCCACGCGGGCCCAGTGCGGATTGGACGACTTCACACACAACCTTCGAATCTCTTCGCAAGCGTGCATGAAGGTTTCCTCACGATGTTTTCCTTCACCGTATGAGCGTCGGATAACGTACATATATTTTCGAAAATTCGAAAACACATTGGTACGTGTCGGGATTTGAACCACAGCCCTCCCGGTAGGAAGGCGACAGTCCACACCACTGAGCCACCGACGCTCTACCTCGAATTGTTACACCTTAAAAAAGACCAGTGTGAAATATTTGCTCTCTATAAAGTCGGAAATAAATTCCAAGAAGAATATTCGGACATCTAAAGAAGAAAGAAGAAGCTACATCTAAGAAGGAGAAAGACATACGTGAAGAAAATCTTGTTCTACTGTAGACTTGCAGGCGGTTCTGAAGGTCCCTAAATCTAATATTAGTAGCTTACTACAGAACAAAGCTTGTGTTATTGAGTACACAATCTTGCCTTTTTAAATTTAAACAAAGACGGTTATTGTTATCTATGGAACGAAACCGAAACGGAAGGCTTGAATTCTGAAAAGTTTGCAAGTGTTTGGATAAGCTTAATACTGACTTCACGCTTACTTCAGGGCTAGATGGCGGTGTGTGAATGTTTGTGTATCATCATCATCATCATCATTACAGCCTAATTATGTCCACTGCTGAACGAAGGCCTCCCCTAATGATTTCCACGCGGACCGATCCCTTGCAGTTGACATCCATCTGCTACCCGCCACCTTAACCAGATCATCCGTCCATCTGGTTGGGGGTCGGCCTACGCTTCGCTACCGTTACGTGGACGCCACTCGAGAACCTTTCCGCCCAAAGGTGAGTATGGCATTTACCCCCAATGAAAGACGCAGTTTGTGTATATTTATTTGTTATTATATTTAAAATAAAATATATTTTCTTTGCAATGGTTGTACCTATCAAAATAGAAACTGTATGATGTTTAAATCAAGAACATCAATGTGCTCGCAAAGAACGTCACCATCTGCACATCAAGAAAACACCCCAGACCTTACGACGTAATTTACTTAACGATAGTTTATTTAAACTCATAAAATATTATAAATTTAAGATTGTGACTGAGAGTTTCAAAACTTTTATTTATTATAAAGCCGTATAAGTTCGTTTGATCTTGAAGAAAATTGTTATTAAATAAAGGACACAAAAACATAACCTATTTTTTGTTATTTTTTAGGTTTTCTTTTGTTTTTGTATTATGAATACTTTTATAAATTTTGTTTTGGTTTATGAAGACTATTTAAAATAAATATTTGTTTACGAAAACCTGCTAAGTCACAAAGTGGTATTAATTAAATTAATGCTGAAGTAAATTATCTCACTTTTATTTAAATTGTATGGTATACAAATACATGTTTGAAGATATAAAATTCTTTTCATAAATAATATTAATGTTTTTTGTCTCTCCTGAAAACTTACCTAATATGCAGTTAGCAGGTTTACACTCTAAGCCGACGATATTTAAAATAGTGTTAAGGTGTTCTGTAAATAGAAAGTCTAGCATTTTATCATTTCTAAGTCCTTATCAGTAGAAATCATTATTGCTTTAGAGGATTCATTCTTACGTACGAATATCTTGCAGTCGCTGAGCCAAATATATTTGTAATTAAGTGCCCATTTGTCGGCACGGCTGTTAGTCGTTTATTGTGCGGTGCAAGATGATCGTTCACGTAAACAGGTTTTCGCCGTCGATATCCAAATCAGCCGTACTTAGACCGCGTCGAGTACGTATTGAAGCGAGTAAATATTTTTTTCGGTGACGTTGTGTACATCTTACGATTATGTTTGGTGGCAAATGTAGATGAGAGTGTTCAGAATGCGGCGGATATCGTCTCACTCTATGAACGTAGTCCACATCTGTCGATATAAGGGAAAACCCAACTTTGTTCGCAATTTTATTTTGTAAAGTATGTAGGTTCTCGCCCTTAGTAACGGGAACTCCAGATATTGCAATATTATTCACTCTTCCCATCTGTTCTTTAGATAATAACTGACCTTTCAGAGCGATGATAGATTTTTTTAACTCATCAATCTCCCGCTCCAGGCACTGCACTCTCGACGAAATAATTTTGCTTTGATTATCTAAGTCACTGGTGACCAATTTCAGGTGGTTCTGCTCGCTTGATAAGACATCATTAGATTGCTGAATGTTCGTTATTTGAGATTTAATTTCACTCATATTTTCATAAATCTTTTCAATGGCCCCATTTTGTTTAATTATCACCTCACTGATGGACGCCATCATCTCCTTTTGAAAATTAGACAGCGTATTTTTTAACTCTGTTCGATATTCCTGCAGGGTGTTCATGAGTACTTCCGATAGGGATGCAGATAGTTCACGTCTAAATTCTTATACGAGTATGTATCTAATAGACTTGAGTACGTATTTGTGCAACTGTATACGTGCGTTTTGTATGTGTGCATGCGTGCGCTCGTTCGTGCGTTCGTACGGGTAATAAAAGCAGTGTTTGTTTAAAAAAAAATCGATGCTAGGGCTCATAGTCATGGCAGTCATTGGTAAATATCTTATTTATCTTCCTAACTAGCATAAGTTAACAAGAACATCACCGAAATTTCATAAAAATCGATAAAGCTTCGATTTAATTTACACTCACAGACAAAAGCATCACACATATATTAAGATAATTATCTATAACCCCGACCAAATCTTACGAAAACTTAATATCCGCGCACTGATTACCCTAAACCTGGCAAACCGTTTTCCATCTCCCCATAAGTACTGCACAGGCCGAGTTACAAACTGCCTCGTGAACTGCGAGGAACTATCAAACTTGAGGATAACTTGTATGTGGGAGTACATCGACACTCTAATTAATGCGGGTAACAAACTACGCTACATTCAATACTACCTGTGGTTAAGCTCAGCCTCGTGTAGGCTATATATTTATATCATATAATGTTCATTTATTGCTTAATTATGTTTTTCCATAGTTAATTGGCGTTTTATCGAACTGGCCATTATGATCTCAGAACTCCGGAGAAAGTTTTAAATTCAGTTTCCATTTTAAGTTTTAAGTACTATATTAGGCTTGTATACTAAAACGAGGCTAGAATTAGAGGCTAGAAAAGGATAGCGCTTCATACTATAAATAGCAGGATCCCTTTCTAACTATACTTAAGTAAAGATCAATGCTTGAGTATTGTTCCAGAATAGGTCCGAGTCTAGATTTGTCACAATTCAATTGTTTTACTCCATTTTGTATTTCTAAACATCGTTCTATGTAGATTGCTTCTTCTTCTATACACCCTGCCTATACAACCAAAATCAATGTTTTTTATGTCAAAAAAAGATGAAAGCACTCCGCCTTGTAGAAAACTTGCGTTGGGTTTCGCCTATGTGTGAGGAATCTTAAAACCTAACCTTTCCCCTTATATTCCCTTCTACATACATTTTTAGTCAGCTACTTATTTTTATTTACGATTTGTTCGCTTATTTGCCTACATATTCCATAAAAAATCCATCACACCAAGACTTCGACTGCAATTTATCGGCCAAGTTTTCCGAATACTGCGTTTGCATGGCGAACTCGAGACGGCAAAGTCAGCGAAAAATATGCATACACTTTATGACTTTGTCGCTGTAAGCTTTGTGACGGCGTACAGCTGTTTTGTGCTGTGTACGAGAAAACGTTACTGGGACACGGTCCAACAATACAGTTGAGAAATTAGGGCGGTTCATTGGTCTGTTGGGATTGGTTGTTGCAATATTTATTTTATTTATTTATTGGTACAGACTTGCCAGCGACATATAATTATACATTTCTATGGAGTTATTTATGTGAAACGTGTAAAAAACATGTCTTTACAGGCAAATACAACATTGAATAATCAAAACAAATTGTCGATTACAAAAATGAGGGCCACCTAATTACATTTTAACCACAGTATATACAGGGTAAACTTTGAATCATGTTTTTTTTCCGAACTGACTACTGCTATTGGCCGCAGATGGCCTTACAGCTTCACCGAGCATTTGGCGAGCGCAGATGGCTCTCAGCCTTAAAATTTACACAACGAGCCTAAGGGCGGCCTAGAGTGGGACTCGCTGAGGGCGTTGCGGGAAGCGTGGTAGACTAGCATACTCGTATGTTTGGGGAGAAAAGCGGCCCTGCACACGCCGGACTGAGTGAACCTACAGGGACACGCGACGATGGTCCCGCCGGGTCGGAACCTTGGTGTAGTAACCGACGTCTCAACCATTACACCAAACGGGTCGTCTTTCCATAAGCTTTATTAATTATTATGACGCAAAAAACCGCCCCACCACGATTGTATCAAAACACACCATAAGAGTAACCCTTCCATTTATCAACCGCAAAACGTTACTAAATTACGGATTCTGTTTCTGCAAAGCCTAGTTATTAAAACAGATTCACGGTGACAAATGAACTTGTGGCGGATCGCACGCGTTTCATTTGTTTGATGATGATAGCTGACTATGGCCTTGAGGGAACGTAACGTAATGTTCGCTGAATGTTTCACTTATTTAAAAAAAAATACATTTAATTCGAAATGAGTCCAAAATGTTAGTAACAAAAAATAATCAAAAAATCTATAATATGTGCTAGATATCATCCGTGAAATATGAGTGGTTTGCACTTCTGTGTTTCGGATAAGGGCACTGTAGCGAGTTACATTACGGGTATAAGAGACCTTACATCTGTTGTTTCGGGTGTCGGGCGCAATCAGTGTTGATTGCATATGTGATCGCGTAGTGAAAGTTTGTTGTTTTTTTTCCCGTTTGTTTAGGGCATTATAGATACAATTTGATTGTCCGAAAAGAAAGATAATTCTTTGGAAGGCACATTAAACCGACTACGTCCCATCTGGTAAACTTCCCATTTGGCAAACCTCAAATTGTACCTATCAAAAAGTTGATATGCATTCATTCCTTCATACATTCAATCCCATTTGGTAAACTATGTAACTATGTTATTTTTGTACAGTACACTCAAATGAAATTGAAAAAGATAAAGGTTTTTTATTGGGCTGGGAGATAGTTTCGGTTAAAAAATATTTTCTTTAAATTTTTATTTTATTTATTCAATTTATCTAAGTCTTTAATCAATAACGTTTGTCATGGAAATAGTCAAATCGAAATCTTAAATGGTAGTCATCAACACCACGAAGACCTACCTGGATGATGAAATTATAATACCTGGCACTTTGGTATATTACTTGAGCTTAGAGCCTTTTCCCTATCTCGCGGGTTTGTTCTCACGCGGCGGATGCCCGCTACTTGTCCGCACGGATCTCATAGTTTCATACAATATTGTCCTGATATACCAAGGCCAAAAGAGGTGCTATATAGAATGTTGTCTTGCTTCAAGACAACGACCAATAAAAAGACAACTTTTTTTTAATTTTTGAGAAAAGTATAAGTAAAGCCTTGCTTAATCTATGCTGAACCACGATGTATCTATGCGTAGCAGTTGAACTCGTGCGGACGCTAACCCGCATGACAGAAAAAGAACTTTGTCAATGATATTCGTATATATAAAGGAAGATACGCCACCCGTGCCTCAAAAACGAACCGCCAATAGAATACATTGTAGGTTTTTTTCAGTACGCTCATTTCAAATAACTGCATGTTCTGTCGCTGCATTGGAACACTTTTTTTAGTTTTTGAACATATCACGAATCTATACTTTTACATCATTGCCCTTGTATCAAAGCTATCACCTATTAATATAAGTTATAGATGTAATAAAAAATAGGTACTTACAGCTCAAGGGTATGAGGTTCCGAACTGATCACTGTTAACATCACTAACACAACTGCAGACACTACACGTTTATATTTCACCATTAATATACACATATATAAAAACACTATCGCTTTTCACTAAATTTCAACACTATCGCTTTTCACTGTAGTTAACACATCACAAAACAATATTAATAAATTTATTTATTTCAGAATTACTATTTTAATTTTTGCCGGTTATTTGGTTCGTTGCATGGTAGGATGTACCAAGGGATTGATGAAATCCACCTTAGCAGAGCTTGCATATATAACAGAAAAAGAATGGTGATAACCAGATCAAATATTTATTCTATAAAAGAAATATACATTAAGTAATTTTATTTATAAAAACAGTTTTTTCCTTAGATTAAGCATGTACTAGATGTAGTCATAAGACGTTGCCGCTCTTAATATCATTGTAATGCAATACACGTCATGTATCTTTGTCTATCACACGAATCCTAGTTACGAGTAGAAGAGACGTTGATAGACGTTTGACAACCTCTGACGTCGTGTCATTTTTTGCCTCCAAAAGGCCAAAAACATTACGAGCTGTCGTGCAAATTTTCACAAAGTGTCATAATTTTAATAAATATTTTGAAAAAAAAATAAGTAAACGTAAAAAATGTCGTGTTCTGCGGTAAATTGTTCTTCAAGAACCACCAAAGAGGGAAAAGACCCGAATTATCATTTCATAAGTAAATATTTGACGACATTTCATCATATTACGTAGTTTTAATGAGACTTATGGAAAAAAACATGTAGTAGTAGACTTTAAATAATGTTAGACATACATTAGCTTGTATTAATTGTAGAAATACGTCTAAAACAATTAATATATGCATGAAAATTTAAGGTGTTACATAGTGATGACTCAACATAGAATTTAATTCCATCGATAGTATTTCTAACAGTTCTTTTATACAATATTGAATTTTAGGTTCCCGAAATTTCCACAAATCAGAGAAGAATGGTAAAAGTGTAAGGCGTGAAAACTGGGAGCCTACGAAGAAACTCCAGGCTTTGCTCAACTCACTAATATCTGATAAGACAAAAACAATTGCAAATTGATAATGGCCTTGAATAACTACTTACTGAGTTCTTGCCAGAGTCTTCTTAATATAATCAAATCTTTGAACCGGTGTGGTAGATTCAAAATACTTTAATTTCTTTTAGGTTCCGTAGTCAAACAGCAAAAAAACAGAACCCTATAGATTCGTCATCTGTATGTTTGTCCGAATATCACATCAACTTTCTCAGAAAATTTAAAAAACTATAAAAATGTTCTTTATAATTTTGCCAAGAACATATTGTGTTCTGTAATCCACATTATAATTTTAACAAAAAAACATGAAACTTTTTTTTTCATTATACCCACTATTGTGGGCTATCAATGTAGGTATGTATGGGTCTTTAAAAATGATAATGAGGATTTCAGTATATATTTTAAATAAAATAATTTTAAGTTTGAGTTTGTGAGTGTTATTTAAATTTGTTATTTACCGTAAAAAATAATATAGTCTATTTAATACCTACCAATAATATTTTTTTATTTGTCCACATCATCTAATTTTAACCCAGGAAGACCTAACTTCAAAATTTTTGCGTATAAAATTTATTATGGTAACGCTTTATTTTTAATTTTTGTTGTATATTATCTGACTTTGTTGTATATTATCTGAGCTTTATCTGACTCCATGTTATTTTTAACACAATTTATAATCATCTAATTCTGCAGGTGCGACCGACGCCCGCTTAATTCTAGCAATATGTTCAATACCAATCACATCCCTAGTGACGCACACTAATACAAATCTGTAACTGTACACTTACAAAAATTAGACACCGCCTTTCAATATACAGTCTGTCTACCTCATAATATGTCTATGGTTTTTTCACTTAATGACACCTCGACATAAGTTTCTTTTCATATGTTTCTTTTTCAGTATATATCTATGGTGAGATTACATAAACTTAGAACGCAACCTCTTTGCTTCAACAGAGATAAAGTTGGCTTTGATTCAGTAATTCTGTATAATGTTAAGGTTAGGTCTAACAATCCCAACAAAACAACACATCAATACTGAATTTAAAGTTCTGGAACAGAAGTAACTTTTTAATGAACATTCTATTTCGTATTAACTATTATTATTTTTTTTACGATTATGCATATTACCAAGTCAGATGTCGTTAAACTCTGTATATTGTATGCATATTGCATAGGCATATGATAGGCATATATGTCTGTGAAAGTGACATGCACTGACAAGACGCCATTACAACGTCAAACTTATTTATGTAAATCTTTTTGAATTACTCCATGCCTAGCAATGAGCAAATTATTTAAATTTCACTTATTCTTCTCATGTCAAAGATATTCCGTATATGTAAAGGCTTCATTGTAGCTACTTCGACAGGGACCTTGATAATCTATATAATGTTTTGCTTAATTATTTAAAAACCATCAGCCTACCTATTTTATTGTATAGCGTATTCTCATTTAAAGGACCGACAAGTAATTTCAATGCCCTCTGGTATTGTAATGAACATGGGCGGATACCATCAGGTGAGCCGTCTGCTCGTTTGCTACTTAAATATAAAAATACAAGGTTGTCGGCCTATTTGTCTCCTCTTTTAATTTATGTGCAAGAACTTTGCTCTTGCTTATTGTAAGGCTAGATAGTGTTGTGTGCATGTCTGTGAATATTTATTTATCATAATGTGTTAAAATATTGAAGCCTTTTAAAGCAGTAAATACTCGTATATAAATCTTGCTTATTTATTTATTCATAATATCTTTGCCGTTCGCCCAAAGAAAGTACAATGGGCGGACTTATTGCACATGGCAATCTCTTCCCGGCAAATTTTGGCTGGAAAAAAATTATAAATTTAAGACTCATATTATTTTTCATAATTTAGTTTCTTCCGAATTATAGATATACACATAGTTTAATCATCCTCTTTCGTTTTCGAATACAACCAAACTATCCACCAGCCTAAGTTTGAACCTAACTTCTAACGTTAAAGTGTGAAAAGTTGGAAAATCTGGAAACTCCGTTGAACCAACAAGCAACTGCAAACAAACCATTGTTCGATATTGCTTTCTGGTGGGGAAGTGCGTCTAGGGAATAATACAGAATATGTTTACGACACTAACACGTTGCGAGAGCGTCAATGGCTCAATGGTGTGGACTGTCGCCTTCCTACCGGGAGGGCTGAGGTCAAATCTCGACACGTACCAATGTGTTTCGAATTTTCGAAATATATGTGTTAATCTGACGCTCTTACAGTGAAGGAAAACATCGTGAGGAAACCTCATGCACGCTGCGAAGAAATTTGAAGGTTGTGTGTGAAGTCGTCCAATTCGCACTGGGCCGCGTGGACGACTCAGGCCTACACCCTATACGGTAGACTCGTGCCCCTCGTTGGGGACGTTTAATGAGCTGATGATGACTAACACGTTGATTCTAAATCGAATCTTAAAGTCAAAATCCATATATTGAATTCAAATTTAAACTTAACGCGATGCCTAGTGCCTCCGTGGTCTTTTTGATCTACAGCAAACGTACAGCGTTTGCTGAAAAGTGACTGTTTGTCGGTCTTTTATTGGCTCTACTTTGGTGAGTGTTCTTCCGAGCTCCATGCACTGATCCCATCGTCTCCCTTTCACTACAGGTCATCAAGGCGCACTGCAAATTTTCATCCGTTTGTTATTGATGTTCCCCCACAGACATCGGAATAACAATTAGACCGGACGAGTCGCTAAGTTTATAAGAAGACCCAATGTCGCAATTTCACTTACACACACACATTAAAAATACTTACACTTAATATATTACTCGTCATTGGTCAATGTTTACCCAATCACGGACACTTGAACGCGGTGATCCATGCGGGGAAGCGTTATCGATAGATATCGATACTTTTCTATTACCTGCACGAAGATTCAAAATAAAAATCCTACTGTTAATTTTGGGTTACGTGAAATAAATGTTAATTTTAAATGAATATTATTGGTGTATTAATAATGTTGAGGAACTTTAATAATATTATAAAACAATATTATAAGCCGCGTAGCTTTATTTATTTATTAGAACTATAATTATCGATCGACGTATGTATATCATATCATCGCTAAAAATCAATACAGCGAAAGTAAATTAATTACATTTCAAGAAATAATGTTTAGAATGAAAACATATATTTTGTAAATAGCAACACCAAGGCAGGTACGAGTATGTAAAGCCTGACAATAAAATAAAAAACCTCGCCATAATTGCGGAAAACTATTGGAACTAATTTCTTCAACTGGCAACCATCTATAAGAGATGTCATTATTGTCATCTGTCAAAGTTGTTGTCGATTGTTCGTGGTGTATTTCTTAGTTAAGTGAGTTATTTCAGCGTTAAAATGCCAAAAACGATTAAAAGCCAGTTAAGAAAAGTTATTTATAATATAAATAATTACTTGTCAGAAAGAAGGTCTGAAGGAATTGACTCTATTCCTCTAAACAACATCACGGACCTTGTTGTCAACTTGACTGGTAGGTACCTCATATACTACGTCCAATAGGAATTGGCTAATTTGTGACTAATTTTTAATTCAAAAGTTCTGTTTTTTTATTTTTGTATTTTTTTTTTGTATAGGTATATCCCGATCGTCCATAATGAAAATACGAAGAGAAGGTCAGACCTCAGTTGTATTTTCTACACCCAAGAAAAATAAACCTAAAACAAAAAAGAAAATCAATTTGGATGATTTTGATGCCTGTGCAATTAGGCATAAATTACAAGAATTTTATGCCGTCCGAAAAGAAGTACCGAGTTTGAAGCGGTTGCTTGCAGCTCTGAAAGAATCAATAAATTTTGTTGGTGGCAGGGAGTCTCTTCGTTTACTGTTACACAAATTAGGTTATAAATTTAAAAAATGTAGAAATCAAAGGACAATTCTTATGGAGCGGTATGATATAGTAGCATGGAGGGATAGATATCTACAAGAAATCAAAGATGTAAGGAAGAGTGGTATGCCAATTGTATACCTTGATGAAAGTTATATTCATACTTCGCTCAATCATGCTAAATGCTGGCAAAGTGAAAATGAGCCCGGTGTATCTAAATCTGTGGCTAAAGGCAAAAGATATGTCATTGTCCATTGTGGTGGCAAGACAGGGTTCGTCCCTAATGCTTTATTAATTTATAATGACAAAGAAAAAAAAGAAGATTTCCATGACGCCATGAATACAGTTAATTTTAAGAAATGGGTATTGGATAAATTAATACCCAATTTGCATGAACCTACCTGTATAGTCATGGACAACGCTAGATATCATTCTAGCCAAATCAACAAGCCACCGAGCATGATAAATAGAAAAAAAGAAATTACAGACTGGCTTTCATCAAATAATATTGCCTACCCTACCAATGCTACCAAAAGTATGCTAATGGTTATAGTAAAACAAATAAACCTGACCCATATATGAAATAGATCATTTAGTACAGGTTATGGTCACAAAGTAAGACTGCAAAAGCTAGTATTAAAATAAAGCTAATATGAAATAATAAAATTGTACGTTTTTAAACTGCCTAATAGAATCAGAATGCCTATAGTTTATTTTAAGGAAGTTTATTACAATACTTTGAAAATTAAATATTTACTTTAAAAAAAACTTGTAGTAGGAACAACCTTTAAAAAGTAAATTTTAACTGTCCTTCCTGAATCGTTAGAAAAGAAAGAAATAAACCTAGATTGTATTGTAGTGATTAAAAAAAAATTTAAACGCCGATTCTTCTTCTAGCCGCGAATTTAAATAAATAGTAGGTAAACTAACTTTCTGCTATAGTTATATTAAATTAAACACTAGCTAAAAAAAACGTCACTTGCCAATTCGCAATAAGTATGACTATAGTAGATGTTGCATAATCATAGTTAATATAGCGCCCTCAGAGCAGGTTTTTTATTTTTTGGTCAGGCTTTACGAGTAGATATGGTAAAATTAACATAAATATTTGTCTTGTAAAGGGGTTACTTATTCCATGTTATAATAAACGTAAAACTTACAACGCTGATCTTCTGGGAACCTTAAATATTAGATACTATTACTATAGATAGCTTCAGAAAAGGGCAGACATAATATAATGATAAATGTTAAAAAGTTATAAATAACACTATTGTTTCATTATTTTATAAATCCTTACAACCACATTCACAAATTAAAAATGGCCGTGGCGTGTTCACAGTCACCATTGATAAAAAGCCAATAGCCGTCGTGATTCTTATTAACTTTGTTCGCTATTATGTACTTATTTTGTAACTTTATATAATAAAATAGCCTCAAATATTTCTTAAATACTGTTAGTAGAATCGAGGATAAAAAAAACAAACGTAAAATAATAAACAAAAACCTTCCGCTTCCATACAAGACTGCATACGAATATATCGATAGGTGGGTCGATAAAATGGTTCTCACTAGCGTTTGTACCAACGGACGCGGTCAGGGGCCGTACTCCGAATATGGTTCTAGTGGAACACGAGTAATGTTCGCTAACCATTGCGCGCATATTATGAATTGCGAACCGACGAACAGTTAGCACAGCCGCATTGTAATATAACTACGAGATCGTTACAAAGAATTTACATTGATTGTTTTCATGAATAAAAAAACGGACGATTCGTTTAAATATCCTTTTTTAATTATATAAATCAAAGTTTTCGGTTCTTACCTGTGAAAAGTTATTCCATTATTGCTAAATTTACTAAATCACTGCGATGATGGCATGTTACTATTGCACAGGATGGCATTTTGGAAAATAACGGTATTTTCTTCTAAAATGCGTGCGTCTGGACGCGACTTACACAGACGTAAACTGGCAGCCAGTGTATGCTCGTTGAGCTTACATTGTCGCACTTAAAAACGCGGCTTGCCCCATCTCCTGTATTGGGAAATCTGTGTGTTCCCCGTATTCGGACTAAGCGTTTCGCGTCTACTTTCATTATGCGCACTGCAAATGAATGGAATGAC
>PQWD01005479.1:96614-231659 GCA_019425675.1 Leucinodes orbonalis
TGCATACATGGATGTATGTGATACGTCAAGCATGCATTTATATAATATATAAATAGGTCTTTTTTTTAATGCAAACCTCTACTTAACATTTTCTAACAAGAAAAAGGATTTTTACCTACAATAATTACTGGCACAAGGCAATATAAAAGGAAGTAATATAATTAGACTATCACTAAAATTTTTGACAGACTTATTTTAGGCGAGAAAAGCGGGATAATACCACTAAATTTTATGTAATATATATATAAATTGTTGATAAAAGTAATATTTAAAAATGGCTGATAAAATATTATTAGACAAGTTAGCCAATATGTACGTGTAATTTTTGGAATAGTGGAAGGTATTTGGGGAACTCTTCTGTATTTTTTGAGAATAAATTTGTTTGATATTTTTTTATTGCAGACCTCTGGCTAGACCTGGATTTGACACCTTGGTATGTCCGCTCCTGTTCTCGTTCAAATGAACCCTGAGGGCAAATGGGAAAATACTAAACCTGGAAATCTTGACGAGAATCGTCTAAAAGCTATTGTGCAACACTTAGTAAGCTCAGAAGCAGTTTCAGCTGCTCAAAGTTATTGCTGCCAGTGTGTTAAAGATACTGAGGTGTATTTGTTTCTTATATAGTGTTAGTTATGTAAAAAGTCAATTTTATTTATTTAATATTAATTTGAAGTGACTCCAAATGGTAATTTGTAGGTGTGGATTTTGTACGAGAAAAATAATATTAATAAATTTTATCCTCGTTTTTTTGCAGAAAGATGGTGGGGTTAAATCAAATTTCGTACCAGTTATCATGATGCCTATTTATCCTGCCGATCAATGTCCATTCGATATGGATTGCGAAATTAATAAAAATGAAGAAGTAATATCTAAGCCAACCAAAAAGACAGCTAAAGCCGAACCAGGCAATGAAACGAAAAAAGAAAAAGATAAGACGAAATCCAAAAAACGTGGATTTGTACTACAGCGTTTAACAGATTTTGATTTGTTATCTCAATGGTAGAAACATTTTAATATAATTATATAAGAAAAACTATTTGAAAAGTCTTTTTTGTTTAACCAGTGTATGTGACAATAATAGGTAAAACCCATTGATATACAATAATCTATGTTCTGATTATGTTAACTGATTGTTTTATTAGTTTATTGTTGATCTAATGTAAATATGGGTGATCTTAGGTCATACTATGAGTAAGTTGGATCGACTCCCATATTATATACTTTGAGACCCTCTGACATTCAAATTACTCATACAAATTTGATCAATTAAATGTAGAGTCTGTTTCACGAAAGAAGTCCCGCAGACGTTTCGCCACTGTCGCCAGATGGAATGATACCAGTACTGAGAAAAATATTTACCTACTTCAATTTAAGGACAACTATCAAAAAAATTATTTAATATTTAAATAAAATAACTTAAATATTTACAATAAAGAAACCAGTACATTTTGGATATGTTGTCATTTTGTATTTACTCTTTAACCCACGTAGTTGCATATATTCACAGACACTTTAAATTTTTCTTTTGTGTCTGGAATCAAGGTGGTTCATATGTTAGATATTAAAATGTTCCCTGCTTCTCATACAATAACCCATTGTGTTTTTGTTATGGTGATGTATGCTTAAATATTTTAAGTAACTCTGGCAATAGCTGGAAATCCGTGATTCACTCTGAGTGTAAATATAGCGAGCTATTGCCCTTTGCACGAAATTAATGTGTGGTGTGCAGTTTAAGTATAATAATATTATTAATGTTTTGTGTTTAACAATTATGTTGTGTGTTCGTTAGTTACTTATATATTTATTTTATGTATTAACGAAGCATGTAAGTCTTTTAGTGCAATTAAACGATTTATCTATCTTTACTAATACTATGGCTCTTCTGAACTTGTCCCTTATTTACTCAATGTTGGCGGGTTGTTCGCATATATTGAAATAGGGAATGCAAATCTCGCGAGATTGGGGTTCAAGCGAGATTAATAATAACAATACTGCAGATCTCTCCAATTTCGGGATCCCGCGAGATTAGCAGATTGGTGGTTTTTTTTTCAAATAATTACAGTATTTGGATAAAAAATATTTTCACGATATTTTTCCATAACCTTTATGTATCAAACATTGTTTGACGTATCTAATAAACTTCTTAGTAGTAAACTGTGACATAAGTATCTATCGAATAACAAATGAAAAAAAAAACAAACAGTATTCTATTCTAATATGAATCAAAAATCTTTTAGTAATAAAACAGTTCTTATATCAGATGCCGCTTTCTTACTTTTTTGTGTTGCTTGTATGTTTTTCCGGCCCATTTGCAAATAAATTATAAAAAAAATATATGAAAATAATAGTAATTTTATTTAATTTAAGACAGCTAATTTCGATTACGTCTTAATTATTTTTGAATGTTGTTTCTTATAATATATTAGACAGTTCAAAAGTAAAAATCCAATCAAATCGGCAAAAAATATTTATATGCAACTCTACAAAGCACCTATTATGGCGGCGAAGCTCTTGCAAAAATGGATGGTTGGTATTAAATCACCTTGATTTTATTATTCCGCTAAAAAGAACGCTTTCGCATTGAATGAAATATCTTCAAATTTTTTTTTACAACTTTTGGTATTATTAAAATCCATATAACACTTTGATGCACCTAAAATCACCGAAATCTATAACAACAAACATTCTTAGAATTGACCAATGACAATATGGCCGATCTGTCAAATTTAGTTCCACAAATCGCCGCGGAACTTCTTTCGTGAAACAGACTTTATTTGAATATCAGATTTTAATCCTATTAAAAAAAAAATACCACAAATATGTTGTCTGTGGATTAAAAATTTTAGTTGAAAATTATATTAGGGTGGTAACATTGGGCTACTCTATATAGTCTATGGTTGATGGCCGACCACGGTGTTTGAAGTCGATGAATTAGATTGATGCACATTGCATATTATTTTTTTCATTTTAACACAATTATTTAATTATGTTTTTACCATAACTAAGTATCAAAACCAATGAAACCGTCAACAGATTAGTTTAAATCAGGTAAGAAGCAAGATAATAATTTTAAAAAGAGTACGTAATTGGTTTCCCATTCCACTTTTTATGTTTTCAAACCTATCCTTTCAAAATCCCAGACAGAGCTATTTAGCTGGGATGCGTTTCTGCGCATCCAGCTAGTCCTAGTTAGTATAGGTCATCTCGGAGCTAGCCCGGGTTGTAAGACCTGGGAAAAATGCAAAGGTCAGTGAATTTCGCCATAATTCGTGTGAAATGTGCATTTTTGTCATATGGACAGATGCAAGTGATATATCTTGTGCGTAGAATAAAAAAAAAGTTTCTCACACTCGCGGGTCCTTTGTAAAAGTTGTTTTTTGAGATCACGATTCGAGACACATGTGTTTTACTTCCTGTATTATGCTGGCATTTATGTTCGTGGCTGTAAAATAGTCACGTATGTGTTTTAAGTTTTTTTTTATTTTTTTTTGTGGTTAATGAATTTTAAGAACGTGCCGTGATGTGTGCTAATTATTATTGTTTATTAAAAATGTGGTAGATTTGATTAGGTTGGCCTTGATTTTGACATTGGTGAGATCAGGTCTACTAGATGCTGGTTGTGACCTTACTACACAATATCCCCCAGCAATTCTATTCAATTACCTGTTTATTATTTGCCAGTTTGCAATGTATGTAGTGCATATATTAATCAATAATTGCAGCAAGGGGATTTCAAGTGCATTCACACATACAGTGTTAAACTATTTGTGCATACTGAATTGTCAGGTTTGAATTGTGCAGATATTTTCTAGATTTATAAACTACATGCTTTTTTGTAACTCATACATTTAACTGGTGTAATTTATTACATGAATTTAAGGCTTTTCTAAAGGTGTATTGAGGTTATGAAACAATTATATTTTCTTATGGTCATCACACCAGCTTTTTAAAATGGAAATCAGCTGAATGGGTTCTGCAAAAAAATCCTAATAAAACTGTTTGTAAATTTTTAAAGCATTACATTATTTGAAACTGTTTATTAATTTGTGATTGGTGGAATATCCTCCATAATAGTTACCATTCTTCACTAAAACTAAAGAAGTTAATGTTTTATACATGCCAAAGGTTAGAGGAATGTATTCCATACTTGTGATTGATTGAATATTACAAAGTCCTGTCGAAGTTTTCTGTATTCAAACATTGGCGATCACCATGCAAACCTATATCTAATCATCATAATCATATAACAGCATTAGTTAACCAATTACACTTACAATATTTATATATATTTGATCCATAACCCATTATAACACCTGATAGCCATTATATTTTATCAAATTTTCCATAGAAAGTTTTCCATCAGTAGAAGAAAAATAGGATTGATATTGGGCAGGCAGGCAAGGATTTAGAAATAACCCTGTAAAAATAACCACTCTAGACCTTTCCCTGAACCTACCTTCAATGGCATATTATGATAGGACTATGGAAAATCTAATGTTACCGGGGCAGCTATATATGCAAGTCTTAGATCATATAACTGTAGGCCTTATTCATTAAATTAAATTCACCACTGATGGTAAGTTACATAATGGAACCTCATACATTTATAATAACATTACATTGTTATTTATTACTTTTGTATTATGAGTATTTGACAAATTTGCATCGATAAGAAGTGCTGTAAGTTTATTTTTTTACAGAAATATGTTCTTTAAAAAAGGTTTTTTTTCCCAATATTAGAAATCACAAATAAAATGCTAAGTAGTTTGATAATTTGGTATTCTAAGCAACCATGTTGTTTACTACGAATGCTACACAGCTACACTGTTCAATAAGTCATTTCATTTTGTATTATGGATTCATAATCTACACAAGTTTTAAATAAAATGTTAATAAAATATATTACTCAAATGTCAATGTTATATTTGTTTCAATGTTGAAATTTAGTAATATATATTTTTGAGAAAACTTTGCGAGAAGTAGTAAGTTTGTGAAATAAATAATATTTACTAAGATTATGTTACATGACATTTTTTATTACATTTGCAATGGTTTCAGTTCACCACACACAGCTTTATGATGGATCCATCATGTTCACAATCAAAGTGTGATATATTTGAGGGTACCAGCCAGGTGCCCTTCAACAATGCAGAGAATAAGACTGATAGTGAAGCCAATATGGTAGATGAAGATGTAACACTCAAAATAGCGTAAGGCAAAAGATCGATGATATAGAGCGCGAGGACTTTGAGGAAGAGAATCGTATTATAAACCAATGTTCTAGTATGCTTGTTGAAGGAAAAAGTCCCGCACCTGCACATTACTCTGGTAATTTGAGTGTCAACTCAAGTCTAGCATCAAGTTCAGAAACAATCTCAACATATCCAATAGCCAATGATTATAGCTTGCCAGGTTGCAGTAAAAGCAGTACATGCGAAGACAGCAACGCCACAATAAAGAATATGATAAATTCTCGGAAGCCTTTTGTTGAAGAGCCCAAGGTTGACTTTATGCAGAAGTTATTGAGCAGTAATACTCATGAGAAAAAAGACTTTCCTAAAGGGAAAATGTATAAAGCCAATCAGGATTTGGAAAACGAAAATGGTGCTTGTGGGCGGGATGGAGGGGCTAGGTCAAGCTCTGATGCTTCGAATAGCAGCTCCCTCTCAGATAGTACGAAAGACTTCAGTGTTCCCTCGACATCGAATGCGGAGAAGTTACTTGGTTTAAGTGACAGCAGTAGGAAGAATGAGCCAGGTAGTTCAAAATCATCGGTGAGTGTTATTTGTTATATAATAATTTTATTTTTGTTTATCACAGCTGTGATGACTAAAACTTTTACTTGTTTCAGAATTACATTCAGTACTGTGATGGAGATGATTCAGATGATGATGTGAATGAAGAAGCTTGGTGTACTTGCCTTTCATCACATGAGGTTTGTTTATACTTTTTAATTTGTATGTTACTGTTTCAGTTATCTTGTCCTGGGTGATAATCAATATTCTCTTTGTTACCAGGATGAGGATGATGATGATGACCCCGAGCATGAAGCAGAAAGGTTATGGGTAAGGAATAATGATTTATTTAAATTATATACCCTGTCACGTATGTCGCAGAACCAATGGCTGTTGGAGCAGACGAGTTTATAGTGAAGTCCGCGTTTTGGCAAGCGTAGCGTGGGTCGCCCTCCGGCCCGATGGACCGACGACTTGTGAACGGACGCTTGTGGAAGCTGGATGAGAAAGGCGGAGGACCGGGATATCTTGTGCAAAATGGGGAGACCTATGTCTAGCAGTAGACTGCGATAGTTTAACGAGAAGACAGATAAACCCTCTTGAACTGCAGGAGCCATCCAATAGGATTTCTATTGCCAGTGTGTAATATTATGCTATATGTAAAATCGAAATTACTATGCAGCCAGTTCAGACATTGCATTATTTAATCTCAAAATAAGGAGAACATCAGTGAATATTTCCCTAAATATTAGACAATGTACAAGGAAAATTTCCAGGTGAATAGCTTGCCGAAATCAGATCCACGAGACAGTTTGAAATTATTCAGATAAGAAACACATAAATAAGCAATCAGTTGTATGTATTATTAATGGCGAACTCAAAAGAAATAGCTTCGTGTGTCTGTGTTCACGAGCAAATAGCTGACAGTTGTAACATTGATGGATCTGTTGATTTGTATTTGGAATGTTAACAGGGAAACTTAATTTTTGAGTTTTGTCTAATTTTGTACATTTTTAGACAAGAAAAAAATTGATACAATGTAATATATGGATCCAATATTTTTACTACTAAGAAGAGAAAATGTTTTTCTTTTTAAGAATGATATTAATAATATTCATGTCATCATTGAAGTACAATCTCGTACTTACTACATATAATGATGGAGATACATTTCCTTATCACTTGTTTGTAGACAAATAGGTAATAACTATTATCACGAATCATACAACAATTATAGTCAATATAAGGTAATAATTTATGATCTAAGCTTCTAGCTCACATGTAATTAATAATGACACGAAGGCTTACAACAATGTCATTATTCTAATAAACAAATTGTTAAATCATTTCTTTAAAAAATAATTGGAACCAAGAAACAGGAAGACAACTTAAATTTTGATTTTATGATAAAATGCAACCCATTAGATTTCAGCAAATCTTCATTTCAAGCTAAGTTAGCAATGACATTGTTTATTTCTTGCATTTGAGGGTTTATTTGTAAAAAAAAATATTATAATTTTATAGATTTTATTGTATACACTACAATGTAATAAGTTGATCTCATTGAAATTATGTAATGTACATAATAATGAAATGACGTTATTTTTCAGAGGAAGAGACGCTTCGAACCGCCCCCACCACAGTGCGCTAAGAAGTTTTGCCCAGAGGGCAGCAAGCAACCGCAAGAAGGCAGTTGGCCTCGTACTGTTGGGGCCAGCATACCATTAAGTGAATCTCCGTGTCCCCCTGAAATAGACTCTTGGTTGAGCAGGTAATCTTTCTCTAGTGGAATTCGACCCATATCGGGTATTGCAGTCCAAAAATTACTCAATAGGCATTGGAACAAGCTTTGCTTGGAGACTGTTAAAATTGGATGATGTACTTTCATTTGTACCAAATAAATCTTACTTTCTTTCAAAAGACGTATCCATAGGAGAACTAATTTACTATATAGCTTGCTGGGTAAGCAAACTTATTTGTCATTGGGCTAGTCATGTAAGTCACAAAGCTGATGGCCGTTAGTAGAAGAGTTCTGGAGTGGAGACCGCATTTTGAGAAGCATACTGTAGAACGCCTTCTGTTATGGAACATTGCATTTTAACAATCAGCAACTTAATACCTATTGTGTATGTAATCTATTATATTTTAATAAAATTTGAAGTGTCTGTTTGTAATATTGAAATAACCTTTTTTTATCATACATATGGATATATACGGTACATATTCCAAAACAACATTTTTCCGGGTAATCTCTAAAATGGTTTGATCGATTTGGGTCGGACTTTTTTTGGGAGGTAGCTGTTGTAATAAGGAAAAACAAAGGCTAAGTTTATTTTTGAAAAATGAAGCAATGTGTACCGCGCGGTAGCCGAGCGTTGTGTAAGCTGCGCGCTTTTAGGTGTTGTTTTAATACGGGGAACAGTTAGTTAACATAAGGAAGTCGTATACTTTAACTTAATGTCAACTTTCCCAATGTTCAACCTTCAAGTAGTCGACTTAGAAAATTGTGTTTTTTTACAATACGTATCGTAATTTAGAGGCTCAAAATGAAAAATACATAAATCTAACATGCTTTGAAAACACTTTTTCTAATGAAAGAATGTGATAGTATATATTACAGTCAGTCACGGGTTCACCTAGCACTACAACGATCAGCTGTTGCTATTTAGCATTCAATAACGAAAGCGAGGGTGGCGAGGTTTTATCTCCAGTGTCGGATATCTCATACAATAACTTATTTAGCGTAGTCCATAAGGTCATTGGTCGACCTTAGAAAGAACAACCATGACTCGTTGCATTATGGAATTATGAGAAAATTAGTAATTGAAAGGATTTTAAAGGGATATTTCTAATTCAACAAAAATCTGCAAAATTAATAAATTAGGGCAGGGGCTTTCAAACTTGATTGTCAAAAAGGTGATAGGAAGAATTAGAAATTGATGGTGAATCTTAAAAAGACGCGATATCAGTCTAACTAATTGTTAATGTTGGCGTTTTAGTTTTAGTGTCCGGCAGAATTTTACATAGTGACATTGCAGGTTCCAGTCATGGTCGAACAACGAGAAGAATCACGCAATCGACGCGCTTATCAGCCGGTGTGCGGCGAGCAATGTCCGCTACATGATGGAGGCGATCGAGCCGTTGTTCCAGCGGGACTTCATATCGCTACTGCCGAAGGAGCTCGCCCTCACCGTGCTGGGGTACCTCCAGCCGAAGGACCTGTTGAGAGCCGCCCGCACTTGCCGATATTGGAGGTATGGATTCGGTGCCAAGGAATGCGAGATACTACGCCATCCTGGTGGTAATGATGCTAGTATCCCACAATACCCATATAACCATATCAAAAATGTTTCTTTACTTCTAACCAGACATCAAGCAGAATAAAATCCAATAGAAATATTGTCGATTGCGATTTTTTTACACCTAGCGATTAATGATATTCTGTATATATCCGTGCCTTAAAAACGAACCGCCGAAGAGAGTACAGTTTGTGCTCTTTCGTTAAGGTAAATGTACGCTCATTCGAAATATGTGTATGTGTGCTGTCGCTGCATTCGGAACACTTTTTTCGATTGTTTTGTGAGCATATCACGTATCTATACTTTTTTACATCATTGCTGGCGATAGTACCTATTTGTCGGCTATATCATATTGCCACTTAACCACGTTTCATGGCCATGTGTCCCCATTTACCTATGATAACTTGGGACGGGTTTGATGGGACAAGGTACAAGTGTTGTATGCATTAAAACTGTTATTTAATGATACCAAGAAACAATTACAATGAATATACTACTTTTATAGAATTGTTTAATGTATTTTTTAGTTTGACGTAATTGAGGAGCATTATTGTCTCATTCTCTTCTGCGCAGAATATGCCAGTGCATTAGTCATTTAATTTTCTGAAGATGACTTTTCAGCTTGTTTCAAATAGCTACGTTATCTAATATATTTCTGACGCAATATTGGTCCATTATTGCTTATAAATATTGAAATCTACAATTTATGTGTTGCATATATTTAATTAGTTGTAATGTTTAGTGATCACACTGATTGATAAAATGAATTGGACGTATTTACACAAAAAAGGATCCAACCCACAAAATGACACATTTGAGATATTGAAGTTTAAGTTTTATTTACACATTAATTATTGTATAATAAGTGTATATTATCAAAAAGGATTCAAGTGTATTGGATTTAATTTGATATTTTATTTGAGGACATTATTTTCGAATGGATATTTCTTTATATCCAATTCTAGAATCCAAGGAGACTGAGTCGTTTTTGAGCAACTTAAAAACGTAAGGGCCATACATGTGGGATGGTACTGACCATCGATTAATATGTTAAATATGTATATATTGTTGATGGTATTTATACTAAAGGCTAATTTACACCCAGAGGCCAGTTTGGTATAACTAACTCAGTTTTGACCTCCTTGTGGGTTGGATCCTTTTTGCGTAAATACGTCCAATTATGGAAATAGTTTTGAATGTTTATAACAGTAATGTATTCCCAGTTAAATACGAAAGACCAATATCTCATGAGAATCTTTGTAAAGTAGCAGTTTTCCATGATAAAGTGTTAGTAAGTTCAATGTATCGATGTCACAATGGAGTATTGATGTCCGTAATACGAGCATACAGCGAACTAGGCACGGTTAAATTGCCATTCATGTGTAACATCGTGTTTACTGTACTCTCCACCTTATGTGGGACGAATTAAGTGAACTTTTACAGTAAAAGTCATATTATGCACTGCTATTGTTGCCCTCTGGACACCCGACAATAACAAAAGGCGGTTAGGTCCGAAGTAAAAAGAAATCAAAGAAATTCCTCGCTATTGTCCTCATTTTGGTTATAGTTGTTTTTTTGTTATTCTCTGTGACAGTGAACGATGGCTTCCTTTCTCAGACGTTTAAACACTGAACAACAGTGAAAATATTATTACTTGAATCGTATTATATTTGGCATATTAAGTGCAACGGTGTTAGGTTATCATTACTTTGCTTTTTCTTTTAAATTATTAAAAATGTTTCAGATCGGTCAAATACTAAATAAATACTTGCGAGAAGCAAGTAATAAGCGTAGTTATATTTATTTATTACTGGTACGAAAATAGTAAAAAGATATTACTATCATAATTTATTTATGTATTTTTTAAATAGTCTTTTATCTAAAGTATTGCATTTATAAAACTTATCATAGTTCGCATTTAAATTTTCTTTCCTTACCATAACTTATTGACTATGATTTCCATATAAGTTGCGTAATATGGAATTGTTTTCTTACTCATAACTATAAAATTGGTAGTTGTGTAAGGATAAATCAGTTGTCAAAATTAAATAGTGCCATGGTATAATATAACTACTGCATACAGCCTGGTTTCATGAAATAGTTATTGACATCCTATATAATGCTACCTGGTAATGATTTGATTAAACCCAAGACACTGGCAAACAGATATCCTGTTTGTCATTGTGCCTTCTAGAACTTACCATCAAGGCCATGAAAAATTCCATGAATTCACTTGTCTAAATTCATGCTTACATGAATAAAAAACAGCAAGAACCCGTACCACAAAACTTGAATCAATTACACAACTGTTCCCAAAGTATGTCAAATCTACATAGCTTCCTAATGTACTGTTTTATGAACAAGGTAAGCAACGAAGGCCGACCCACCTGATGCTAAATGGGTAATGGGTGTCGCTACAAGTAAAAATACATATGGTTCTAAAGTTATCTAGTAATCTGGATATATCAGATAATTTAAGTAAATTGAAGAACAATACAACAATTGTAAATTATAATATTTCGTTTTCAACATTTATATTAAAAAAAACATGAAATAACGTAACCCTTCTTCGGCAGTCGGGTATAAATATGAAGTATGCTTAGATTTACAAATAAATGTAATATAAGTTTAGATACCAAATACATCTTGTAGTTTGTCTTTATTCATTCTGCATTTAACTGTAATTTTTACATGGTTCATGTATTATTATTTTTATTTATTGTTACAAGTTATATGTACTCATGTATTACTTGTTGACAACACAAATAAATAAATTAGACACAGATAGTCCCGTTCTTCACGCCAAAACATTGCTACACTGACAGCATAACTGCCGTAGTTTGAAGATATAGGAGTCAAATAAAATAAAAAATAACATTTCTTTTTCATAAAACACGTTATAATATATAATACGATCAAGGAAATTAAAAGATATAAATATCAAATGCTCTTAACTGAATTAGTTGAACCTGTTTTTCAGGCAAGATGTAAAACGAAATAAATTAGTACTAATAAAAAAATTGCGCGTTGTGTTTAGTAAGATACAGACATTTATTGGAAATGATTTTTTGGGTATGACTCCCTTAATAATGTTGATTAAAATGAAACCAGCTAACATACAGTAATTATAATTATTCAGTACCGGATGTTTTGCGTGCAACCTTTTGAACATTTTTGCATATTTATCATACTTATTTGCAACGTTAAAGTTAGCTCATGTTAACCTTGTGTAATGGAGGCATTTTTAATTCAACAGGAAGCACTTTAGTTTACTTGAGATCTTAATAAGAATTTAATTTAATTAAATGTAGATATTTTTTCTTAAATTCACTAGTTTTATGGTACATATTTGATTTAAAGAAAACGAATATAAAGAATTATAAATATATTGGCCTTAAGCTTGTTCCGAATATAGTTATACCTGCAGTTTCTGATTCGATTTTTTTTTACAACTATAATATTATGGTCATACCATTTTAATAAACGGTTAGTTTAGTACAATTGTCATACAGATAATATACTTCATGTCATCCCACAACTTCGTTATTGGCTAGGTGTCCTACCAAACCACTTCCTAAATAAGATTTCTAAATCAGATCTATGTTCTAATAAATCCATAATCTTTTCAAGGTTCCTAGCAGACGACAACCTACTATGGAAGGAGCAATGCCGTCGTATAGGCATAAAACATTGAAGAAAATGCCCCGTTCGTTGCCGCGGTGCGCGAGCCCTTGGAAGGCGGCGTACATGCGGCACTATCTCATCGAGAACAATTGGCTGCACAAGCCGGTCAGCAGCCCCATAGTGATGCGAGGGCACGATGACCACGTCATCACATGTCTACAGTTCTATGGGAACCGCATATTGAGCGGGAGCGACGATACCACACTCAAAGTGTGGTCCGCTGTCACTGGCAAGGTGAGTCTGAATCATACACATCATCTTTTCTTGATAATTTATTTTCTGGGTGTTTGTTTTTAGAAAAAAAGTATTTAAGCATGTTTATCTGTCTGTTGTCTAGTACCCATACTACAAGCTTAACGCTTAACTTGGGGCTAGATTTGAATATCAGTGGATATTTATTTATAAGAAAATACCTTTCTTTACCTATTGAAATTTAGTATTCTTAATACTCAACATACTTCTTAATGTTTATTACGTGTACAATATTTATGTTTTTCCTTCAGTTTTAGAAATTTCCCTTCAGATTTACCACTATTTGTTTTAAAATATTATCATTATCAGATTAAGTAATTTCATGTTAAAAGTTATCTAAATTAAATAAAGAAAATCATCATCAATCAAGGGTTCCAAGTTCAAATATATAAGAATGTACACAAAAAACTATATAAGTATGTTTATCAGTTGTATAGTACAAGCTAGCTGAAATTGGGACTAGATGGCACTGTATGTCGGTGGATATTTATTTATTGTTATTTCCGCGTGTTTTCAGTGTCTACGCACGCTCGTGGGCCACTCGGGCGGGGTGTGGTCCTCGCAGATGGTGGGCGACCTGGTGATCAGTGGTTCCACGGATCGCACGCTTCGCGTGTGGAACGCCAAGACTGGCCAGTGCCTCAAGGTGCTAGCGGGGCACACGTCCACTGTGCGCTGCATGCATCTTTATCAGAACAGGTATTTGACTAACTTGTATTGCGTTTACTATCTTTTATAGGCAGACATTTGACCGCCATCTCACCTGATGGTAAGAATTGATAAAGTTAAGGTAACGTACCCTGGTAGACAAGTTATGAAAATATTATGATGATTTAGCTAGAGATTTTTGGTGTATTTTCGAATTCTATAAATTTTATTTTGCATATTATTATGATGTCTTTTTGTCTGAGTAAATTTAACATATGGGATTTTACTTGGAGTTAACTTTTGACTTTGGCTTACCCTAATCCTTTAATTTTTTTTTCACACCAGCAAACACAATTTTTGTCATTTTAAGCATGGATGGCATCAATGAATTTGTTAAAGTATGTCCAAAGAGTGAATTAATTAAATGCTTATAACATGCAGCTTTATTTAAATTAAAGCCACACGTATTTGACTCCGATAGAACTCATTAAGAAGATTAAATAATTTTAAATTTAACCGATTTATAACCTTACATATTTCACAATTACTCGCTCTTCGCTCAACCTATCGCAGTACATTTACTATGATGACTATCGAGTTTCTTGCCGGCTCTTCTCGAAGATAATTAGAAGATATTCCGAACCGGTGGTAGAGTTATAAAAAATGTAATAATAACAATTGACGATTCAGAAGTACCTGTAACAGATTTATTTGATTTTTTTTGTTGTTCATGGTTACTATTTACAACTTGATTTTTTTATAGCAATTTTTTCAAGGATAAATATTACCGGACACGAGAATCTGTGCACATTATTTTTTATAAGTGTTGCTTGCGTAATATTATTTTGTCAATATAGACCGATAAGAAGACATGTTATCATTGTTTGCGAATATTATCTGTTGCTCGTTGCGAAATTAGATACAGGGTTATGTGTTTTGTTTATATTTGTAAAGCGACTTTACGTTTTGTTATTGTATTATTTTTTTATTTGCCTAAATGGTGTTATGAAGAACATGAGAATGAACAGAACATGATTGATGTGGTGTGGTGGTGATTGGGGTCTTGGGAATGTTTTGTATGGTATAAAAGTGGTGGAATTCCACAGTACCGAAGTAGTTAATCAATTTTAGGAGTTTTATTGACATTAATGTATTGGGATACCTTAATTAATTATTTCTTATTTTAAATTTTATTAAGTAATGTTTAGTAAATGCTGTTTGCGAAAGCTTGTTCATCTGCTATTCATTTTTATTTTAGATTGTTTTTTTACCATACTATTCTGGTTTTTGTGTTATACTTATATAAATAAGGCTTTATTATTTTAAGTTATAACGTGTTACAATTTTATTAATATGCGATATTCTTAAAACAGCTTAATTAAACAGAAATGTTCAATAGATAGTTATTATTGCACATAAAATAAACAAATTATATTTAACGGCGCAATGTCATTGACTGCATTCAATTTATGCTTGCGATAAGCTTCTAAAATGGCAGCAGCTAATAACGATATAAAACATTTGTTTCTAATTTATTTGAAATGTGCTAACACACACTCCAAAAGTGAACAAAATAATTGTACGAAAACTGATATTGTCCACAGGGTGGTGTCCGGATCTAGGGACGCGACGTTGCGCGTATGGTCCATTCCGGACGGCGGTGTCTACGTGTTCTCGTCGGCACTTGGCCGCGTGCGATGCGTACAATACGACGGGAAAGTGGTCGTCTCCGGCGCGTACGACTTCTTCGTCAAAGTGTGGAATCCGGACACGGGCGAGTGTCTGCACACGCTGGCCGGACACACCAACAGGGTATATAGCCTACAGGTACGTACAGGGTATGAAGCCTTCAAGTATATATAGGGTGTTAAACCTACGGGTATAAAGCATACGAGTATAGGCTATAAAACCTGCAGTTACGTACAGGTTATAAAGCCTACAAGTACGTATAGGGTATTAAACTACAGATACGTAAAGGTATAAAGCAATACATGTGCGTACTCTAGAGCAGTTTGGCCTACAGGTACGAAGGTAATTACAAGGTATATAGCCTACTAGTATGTGCTATGCGTTAAATAAGACAGGTAAGTGGTCGTATCGGGCGCGTACGACTTCTTTGTTAAAGTGTGGAATCCGGACACGGGCGAGTGTCTGCACACGCTGGCCAGACACCAACAGGGTATATAGCCTACAGGTACGTACGCAACAACAGCACACACTGATACAAACAATGTACACGTACACAGATGTTGATGGCCTATCCACTATGGTACTAAAGTCAAAGGTACATACGCAACAACAGGTTAGTTTACAGGTACGTACGCAACAATAAGGTAAGTAACTTACAGGTACATACTTATTACATATTGCATATATCCCGTTCTTGCTTACTCATGCTCCACGTTATTTCAAAAAAGAAATGTGTGAAAGTATGATTATCTGTGGTTTAGTACCCATAATACAAGGTTAACGCTTAACTGGGGGCTAGATGGCACTGTGAATGTCAGTGGATATTTATTTATTTCATTATAGTACGCAACGACAGGGTATATAGCCTTCATTGTTTGTACCCAATGTTTGAACGTTTATTGTAGGTAGAAGTAGTCTGTACAACTGCAGGGAACATGGCTTCCACAAAGCGTGCCAATACAATCTGTTAAAGAGCGTCAGTGAATCGTTATTGTGGACTGCTTGCTGCTACCGATCTGGAGAGTGCAGGTTTAAATCCGCCACTCTCCAAGGTCTTTTCGAATTGCTAACGTTTATCCGACGCTCTTACGGTGAAGGAAAACATTGTGAGTAAACTTGCGCACGCTTAAATAGAAATCCAAAGGTTCTGCTTGAAGAAGACTAATCCGCACTGGCCCGCGTGGACGACTAAAACCTATGCACTTTTTACTGGTGGGCTCGTGCCCTTCGGTGGGGACGTATGCTGAGCTGAGATGATGATGATGATGATTAAAGTGACTTATTTACACTGTAAGCGACGACGACTTTGTGTAGTAATAAAAAGTTAATATTTCGGCACAACTAGCTTTATTTGACATGAATTGGTACAAGCATGATTTGGTGACGCGTGAAAGGCCCGCAAGTACACTTTTTACTTTGCAAAAAAAAACAAGATGTGACCCCGCACGCATCTTACATGTTGCAGTAAACATTGAGTTGAGACATTTTTATGCGGCCGGCAAACTATGAATTAAAAATTTCTTTAAAAAGTACATACGTATATTTATTTTATACAAACAATAAAATTGCATCGCTTACAAATACCATATCCAAAAGCTAATATTCAATATCATTATAAATTGAAACCTCGCTATGCTGTGAACTGAATCGATCATGTTGCTGTCATACAAGACATTTGGCATTAGCCTTGCACACAAATTATTCATTCGATGGCACTGAACGAGAATAGTCTAGGTCTCATACAGTATTCAAAACTGTATAACGCTACTTAATAAATAATGCTACTATTTAAACGTGATTTCAATTCGCGTTGTTTATTTATTCAGTCACAGCCTTGTTTAGCTGTCATAATATATTTGTCACAGACAGGTTTAAAATAATATTGAGCGATGAGAAATTATTAAGTACGTTTTCACTGTGCTTCAGTCAAAACGAGATTTTTGTCTATCATCATCCGCATGTCTCATTTCAGGATCTTTTCAAATGAATATGTTTTAAGGAAATATATGTAAGTAGTACTTAGATAAACCATAAACTAACTTAGGTTTCCTTGACTTATCGCATTTAAGCTTTTAGTTCATTACAAAGAGACTTGTTGATGCACACAAATGTTTGTAACGTCCGGGATCGAGCTCGGAGTTGGTGTAGTAGCCGACGCCTTTTGGGACGTCGACTAATCATTAATCCTGTTATATGGGCACTAAACAACGGATAAACATACTTTTTTTTTTGTAAATACACATTGTCTACACCAAATGGGTGAACAAAGTATGTTTGTTCGTGAGCGCTTTACTTAAATTGTCAATATCAGTTTGAAGGCGTGCACGTGGCCAGCGGGTCGTTGGGACGCGTTTGGGACGTCGATTAAGCATTAAGCTTGTAATATAAACAACGGATAAACATACTTTTTTACTTATAGTAGAACGCCTATTAACCGAATCGACAATTATCCGAATCGGTCCTAAGCCCTTATTATCGTTTATTATCGTTACTTTGTATTTTTATTTGTAAGTCCTGATGGGGTTGCAACTTTATCTGATCGAGATGTTCTTAATAAAGTTTATTCGAAGTGTTTCAGTTCGTTTCTCGACCCCGGTCCCAATTAATTCGAATAATCGGCGTTCTACTGTACTTTTTTTTTGTAAATATACACATAGAAAACACCCAAACCAATGGTTGTCCATTTCAGTTTGACGGCGTGCACGTGGTGAGCGGTTCGTTGGACACGTCGATCCGCGTGTGGGACGTGGAGTCGGGCCAGTTGAAGCACACGTTGACCGGCCACCAGTCGCTCACGTCGGGCATGGAGCTCCACTCGAACATACTGGTGTCGGGCAACGCCGACTCCACGGTCAAGGTGTGGGACATCACCACGGGACACTGTCTGCATACGTTGTCCGGTTAGTGTTCATTCAAACATTTCATTACGTCCCACCATGCAAAAATACGTTTATCCGACGCTATTACAGTGAAGGAATACATACGTTGTCTGGTTAGTGTTCAATCCAACATTTCTTTACACAAAAATACGTTTATCCGACGCTATTACGGTGAAGGAAATGCATACGTTGTCCGCTTAGTGTTTAATCAAATATTTCTTTACGTCCCACGTTGCAAAAATACGTTTATCCGACGCTATTAGACGCGTTAGTTTGAATTATATCAAAAAATCTTTTACATCCCATCATGCTAAACCAACTTAGGCCGACATTTTGTGTTATAAGTATACAGGACGGTCAGGACGCCACCTGATGGTAAGTGATACGACCATGACAGAGTTTTCAGTTCTTAGGTGAGCCACTGACATTCACACAGCGCCATCTAGCCCCAAGTTAAGCGTCAAGCCTGTATTATGGGTACTAACCAATTGATAAACATATACATTATTTTTGTAAATATATACATAGTAAACACCCAGACCATTACAAACAGACATGTTCATGCACACAAATGTTTATACTGCTCGGGGATCGAACCCGGAACCCTTGAAAGATGGTGGTAACCCCCCAGTACTGTGTTTAGAAAATATTTTTTATTTTTAAATAATATAGCAACATTTAACCACGCGGCGGCCGCGCGACGAGTGAATTGCGCGTTAAGGTTATGTGTTACTGAGGGATAATTTCTAAAAACGCGGGCAATACCGCGGCGAACAGTTAGTGTAATATATTTGAAATGTAAATATCAGGGCCTAACAAGCACGAGTCGGCGGTGACGTGCCTCCAGTCGAGCAACCGTTTCGTGATCACGTCCTCGGACGACGGCACCGTGAAGCTGTGGGATCTCCGCACCGGGGACTTCATCAGGAATCTGGTGCGGCTCGGCTCGGGAGGCACCGGCGGTGTGGTGTGGCGTATACGAGCCTCTGCTACCAAGGTGAACATTACTTCATTAGCTACTAGTGCTGCAGTGGAGAAAAGCAGAACAAAATTTGAATCGCTGGCTTTGATCAGTCATTTCGAAAGGGCTAACTTTCAATACGCCAAGGTGTTAAACGTTGAGTGATTTTAGTTCAAGAACTATCGGCCTAGGCGTCATTGGATGGCTATTTAACCAGGTTTGCAATTTTAGTGTGGTATAAAGCACTAAGCTTTTACCACAACAGCCTAAACTGAACATATCTGTTTTTTTTTATTTCTCCTATTTTGTTACATAGAAAAAAAAATTACAATTTAAACTACCTACCAAGTAAGTAATCTCAACTTGTGTACTATACGTAAACTTCGAAACTATATGGGCACCAGTCTCCCACGAATGACAAATTGTTACACAATAAATCTGTATTTAGTTCTATTTGTGGAGAGAGAATAAATAAACTTTTAATTGATATGACATAATTTCCATATCTTCAACCTATCGCAGTCCACTGTTGGTCATAGGTCTGACCCGATTTGTGTCCGCTGCCTTTCTCATCAAGCCTCCCCCAAAAGGCATAGCGCTCTATACAATAAATAGCGCCATCCCGTTCTAACTCAATTTAAGTACAGATCAACGTTGAGTCTCGTTCTAGAATACGGGCCTAAATTCTCATTTCTGTTTCCAGCTAATATGCGCGGTGGGGTCTCGCAACGGCACCGAGGAGACGAAACTGCTCGTGCTCGACTTCGACGTACCGGGCGCGTGCCGCAAGTGCGACGAATAGCATAGACTGAATCGGCGCTTGCTGCGTCGCTACGCGAACCTCTACGCGCCGTGGCACTGCTGAAGTTGATTGTACCGCGTTGGCTCCTGCGGACGTCCAATTGGAGACATTGCGACAGCAACGAAACCAACAGCCGATAGGAACACAGGTATTTTAAGTAGAAATTGGTATACTTTTTATTTAGATATGATTTTGTCAGTTACAACGGTGTTATTGCGTTTGTTACATTATTTGTCACAATTTTTTTTATTCCAAATTGTTGAAGTATTGTTTGGAATTGGTGAATATTATTTTTGAATATAGTTGAAGATTAAAAAATAACAGATATTTTTAATTATTCACATATTTTTTAACAAAATCGCAGTCGTATAGTCCATATATTGGATTCAGTTAAACATAATACCTTTTTCTACGTAAAATATGGAGTATTTTTTATAAAAAAAGACTAAACTGAAGTGGTTTCACATGAACGTTGCTTGATCGCGTATGGAGCCAACGCGGTGCGGACTGGCGTGTGGCCCAGTGCCCACGGAGAGCGGAGGAATATCGTCTTACCATATCTAGTGGAAGCAATCTTTGAATATAGTACCCACCGGACATCCGTAGCGACTTGAAGTGGACGCGCCGATGTTCATATTAGTTTAGTACTGCGTAATCAAGTATCAGCGTGTAATAATGAATACCATACTTATGAACACTTGAGCGTCGGTGGCTCAGGGGTGTGGACTGTCGCCTTCCTACCGGGAGGTCTGAGGTTCGAATCCCCATACCAATGTATTTTCGAATTTTCGAAAAATATATGTACGTTATCCGACGCTCTTACGGTGAAGGAAAACATCGTGAGGAAACCTTCATGCACGCCTGCGAAGAGATTCGAAGGTTGTGTGTGAAGTCGTCCAATCCGCACTGGGCCCGCGTGGACGACTAAGGCCTAATCACCCTATACGCGTAGGCTCGTGCCCCTCGGTGGGGACGTTTAATGAGCTGATGATGATGATGAACACTTCAAATACCAATACAAATGTAGTTGTAGTGTTATTGAAACTTGTTCTATAGTTAAAAACGGTGGCTACCAACCATCCCGCATTGCCAAATTTCTGTAAACGAGTCGTAAGCTCCATTATTCCAAAGAATTTAATGAAAAAGTAAAAATTGGACTTAGCGATTAAGTTTAATGTTTTAAGGTGCCTTCAACAACTTGTGTTGTTACGCATATTTTTATATTCCGGTGACATTTTATCTATTGACACAGTGTTATGTGGTTACGTATTATGTTCATTGTATTTGCTGTGGCGAGTTTTAATTATTGACATCTTGATTATTCGTTTTTCCCCCATGGAGTTTATATTATAATTTTGATACATTCAGTATGCATATAGGATTCACTAAATACTTTTTGACGATGTGATTCTGAATATGCTTTGAATAAAGGATAGTAATCAAGGTACGTTTATTGCGGGAGTCGCTTGTTTCATAATTGCTTGAGCATTTTGTCTGTTTGAGAAAAGCCAGCCATTGATTTGACTGGAAATGTATCTGTTGACAATATTCTGAACTGTCGATAATGCTCTGTATCCAAGTAGTATTGTAACTACGCCCTGCGTAGTTTAATTATGGAGTATGGGTATTTGTCTAGATAAAAAGTATTAATTTGATTTTCATATCAATTTGTTGTGTTTGTTTTTCAAGACACCAGCATTAAAATTCACAATATATTTTGACTTCTAGCTACATAGTATTTGCTATATAAAAAATTACACAGATGGGTGATTTTTTTTAATGTCCCTTATTTCCAAAACCTAACGTCTGTGTATTCTTTCTTCTGTCGATCACTGAAAAAATCTTAAATCAATTTTATAACAATTTAAAAATTGACTTTTTATGTATTAGGAATTAATTATCGCTGTTTGCAGTATATTCTAATCGAGTCAATAGCCGAAATAGCCATAAGTCATTATAAATTAATTTTTGGTGTATTTTTGCTGAATTTTGAAACTCAATACGCCCTTAATATAAACTCCACTGTCGCTCAATGTATGTATAACAATTATTCTCATTTAATTTACTTAATTATGTAATTATTTATGTACCACTGATGACTAATGCATATTTTTTTGTTTCCTCTTTATTCGAATCATTATTTAATTGTTTCACGTAATATACTCATGCAATGCTTTTATTTGATTTATTATATGAAAATTCATCTATAATTGTTTTATTGTTGTCTGTATATCGATGAATGGCCATCCGGTTGTCGGGATCAGTGCATTTACAATATACACATAACTAATAAAGTATGTAATTTGTTATGTTTATAATTTGTTAAGCTATTAATGTTATTTTGAATATACTGTGTCCAAATTGTCTTTATATAAAATGGCCAGCGATTAATCTTATTAACTCATATTAAATAGTCAGTTAAGGTGTAACATCTAATGATATAACGTAACTTAATGACTTAATACTGTACCGAATTAAGATGTAATCTGTTTTTATATACTTGATGGTGTTAGTACGCAAACTAAGTATGTACCTACTACAGTCTGTATTTATCCAAGTGCGGCGTATGCGCATCGTGGTGGCCTGATTGCGAGTTTCACTTGTGATGACCATGCAATAACTATCCCCTACTTGCCTGTTAAGTGCACTGTTATTTTAATAATCCTTTGATATATAATGTTCACAATATGTTATTTATAATACAGTTAGTTATATCTTTGGTTCGTTTATTTATTACTTACGGTTTGATATCATGGTCGCCTTTGTAATGGATTTTTTATGAAACTATTCAAAAAAGTGTTATGATTATTTAATTTCAACCAACCAACAAGCATCACATTTCGAGTCAAATGGATGACTGTTTATATTTTTTTTGTCTTTAGTAGAGTTGCTAATTTATTTTATGAGGTCGTTCTTTTCTTATTGTGAACGTTGCAATACTGTTTCTAAATAATCTTAAAATGTATATGAGTAAAAATTTTATGTTAGAAGTTTTGATATGGAGATGATTGACAAAAGTTTCCGATACAATGCCACTAGTGAAATATCATAGGTTTGTGAATAACCCTGCATATTGTAAACGGGATGTTTATTTCGGTATGGTTGACATTCCTAACCGTGTGAAATGTTATCTGCGATCAGTACACTGGCTCACAACACACGCCGCAACTATCTATGTAAACTGTATTTAAACATTTTGTTGTGTATATATTATACATGTATATTGTCATTGAAGGGCGCGTCTCGCCTCTCTTCTATGATGGCTGTAATAAATAATTAACAAAGACTGAAGTATAGGTATAGTGTAATATTTAAAGTATTATATTAAAATGTAGTTACTCCTGTACTACCAACCATCACATACTGTTTCTACTGCTGTTACTATTCGGGCCTACAGTTAGTCCGATACGCGAATGTTCATTTTAGTTGATTTTACTTTTATTAGTTTGTAGATAGTGATGTATGTGTTAGTATTTTTGATTTTGCCAAACATATTTGTGAGCCGCACCGCGGGGGCTCGAGCGCAGGCGAACGTTTGTCGACAAGTGCGATCAATCTTATCTTGCTTTTGAGATACGTTTTTTGTTTTTACTCCAAAAATATTTTTTTGTTTTGAAGTGGTGTTATGTTATATTCGTTTAATGGAGTCCTTTTTCGCGTTACCGGCACGTGCCGAGTCGCTTTTCTCCCCAAACATATACAAGGTTACCTAAACCCCGTGCAGCGCCCAAAGCCAAGATTCGAGTAACACTCTGGGACGCCTTTAGGATCGTTGAATATTTTTTTGGTTTGAGATCCATGTACGCTCGCCACTTCTGAAGGCCAGCTGCGGCCAACATCGAATTATCCATCCAAAAATCGTTTATTGAGTAAGAGTTTCTGGTGATATGTAAAAACCCATGCAACATTTTGTGAAACTATAACTAGAAATAAAGAACTTTTGTTTTTTTTTATATGTGAATTATATTGGCAATGTAATTGCGAATCCTTGATTGCAAATTAAACTATCGAATTATGTTATAATTTTCTATTACAGTTGTCATTAGGATCGAACCCTTTGACCGCTAGAGATGCCTTAAAGCGTTACAAACAATAGATTTCCATTGTCTCTGAATTCCTTACGGTCAATTGCAGGACCTATATAACTGCTAGATCCATTTTTCCTTATTTGTGTATGGTTAAGTTTGAGTTTATTCCTTGTTTAAGTTCTTCACCACCACTTCAGCATATAGATTTAATTTATTACAGCATGTACACAGTATGTAGGATTAATCGCACGGTGTCGCTTATGTAAATGGAATATTTTTTTATGAACATGATATCACAAGAAATGTTGCCTCTCGTCGAGGCTTAGATTATTTTTCCTTATGGTCTATTGTTGTCAAATTGACATGTATTTGAAAGTAACGTGGATCTCTGAGAGTTGAACACGCGGTTTGGCGGATTCAAGTAGACGACATTTGGGCATTAAAATTTCTAGTTTAATTACAACAATAAACAAAGTAAAAACCTCTACAACGTTTAAGAAGTCTCCAAACTAGTTTTGACTTATATTTAATACAAGTAACGTTGTGACATTCCAATGAAATCCTTCAAGGATATGATGGGAATCTTCTCGTCTCTTGTTGTTTGAGAATGATTTCCAGTCAAGCTTTTTAAGGAAATTGGAATACTTAAAACAGCCTGTATATTTAATTATAAAATTAAATAATCTCTTAAATATAATTATTGTGCATTCAATGAAGCTGTCAAGCTATTTTGCTCAATGTTACCTTATTAAACAACCGTTTTATTTCGTTTAAAATGACATACAATGCATATAACTCTCAAATATAATGGCTTATATTAGATTAAGACTTACAGCAATAAAAGTGTAGCTTTATTGAATCCGCCAAATTTTGAATTTTTTATAGGCACGTGCGTCGTCGTATACTATGGGACGCTTCGCGCATAGCATTGTGTTTAACGAAAACCCTTGTAGCACATTCAACAATGACAAATTCTATTGGGCCATGTGTCGTGATAGCTTTTCTCACAGAGCCACGCACAATTACTTTTAATAGGGAATATGCATGTCTTCTTTATAAAGTGTAGTTTAAAAGTTTTTTGGGCTTTTATTTAAGTGAACTTAAAACATTTAAATATCTTTTAATAGATTAAAGTGTTAACTTTAAAAACATTTGATAGAAAGAGGTTAATAAATAAAGATAAATTTATATTCTATGCATATTCCCTATTGCGGTTGGTCGTATAGATTACGGGTTACTATTTGTATTGTTACAGTTTGTCAGGCAACTGTTACCTGAATTTTGCCAATAAAATTGTCGTAACGTTTTTCAAGTGCAATGTGAAAGCACTGGGTGACATGTTAATGGTTTATTTTACCGAGTGCATAATAAATCCTTCCATATTGTCCAATGTTCCAACACCCGGTGCATGACTGCATAATATTACCTTTAAGATACATTGTTTAATTTGATTATCGGAATAAGTAGGCGTTGTAAGTGATTCGGGCTATTGACGCTCGGCGCCCTCTGTGGTGATATTCTAATTGGAGTTTGTACTTGTTGTACATTGATTTTTGATGCAATATTGTTTTTGTAGGCTAAATAGTATCAATCCGTATTATTTTCCTATCGTGTATTTTAACTATAGCAATGTCAATAACAAAATTTTCTCCATTATGATTAAATTATTGTCAATTGAATTTATCCTGATTTGTATGTAATTATGTTGTAATTACCGTATTTTTAAGTTTGTATGTACGGCGTATGCCATGTGGCTCGTGTGCACCAAGGGCCCTAGTTTTAGAGAACGTTCGGCTGATTAAATGAATTAAAATGAGGTTGTTTCAATCATCACTTGTGTTTTCTTTGCGTGTGCTTTGTCGACTTTGAACAAGTGTACACGCCAAACGACATGTTGTTAATTTATGTGTCGTATCTCCTATTTTGCCTTTACATGTAAGTACGATTATTAAATGATATTAAATAATAAGCAATTGTTTTCAAGTTTTGTTTCTGTTTAGTTAAATTAGTTCACCTTTTTGCTTTTAGTCGTAACTTGAGAGATTTTAGCTAAAACTTAATAAAACAATCAGGCTATTTTTTTGAAAGAAATTCTGAATTAAATATAAAATGATGAAGCCAATCATAGATTTCTAAATAATGTTTAAATGTTGCCAGCATAAATAAATTAGAATTAGGTTCAAACTTTTAAAATGCCACAATCTAGCCTATCCTGTACATTAACAATCCACTACGAGGTACCTACATAAATTCGTAGACATTTATTTATTTTTTATTTTTTTTTATTTTATTTTATTATTAAGGCTCGCCAACATTTAGGCAACACTATGACAACAAAAATGAACACATGATAATATACAAAAATAAAAGTGTGCTAAACAATTAAAGGCGAACACAGCATGCAAAATAAATCCTTAACAACAATTAACAATAAAAACGATGTAAACACAAAACAAAGTTCAATAATTACCCTTATATTACATATTTGCTTCAACGTCATCATACACAACTTGACGTAGTCTGCTGACAGAGTCAGAGTTAAGGTCGATGCAGCTACTATAACTATTTAAAAGCTTGCAAAGTCTTGGAATCGGGGAGTTAGAACCCAAAGTTGATCGGCGCAATGGGGGAAAGAGAGGAGTTATACTTTTACGAGGATATCTACGGGGAACGCGAAAACTAAATAGGCTTAGAAGTTCCGGGCAGTCAATTTCATTCCGGAAAATCTTAGCCATAAATGTTAAATCTATCAAGTTTCTGCGAGTCTCTAGAGATCTTATTTTAAAGTACTGTAGTCTATTTTCATAGGAACGCACTCTTTTGGCAATGCCCCTACTAAATGAGAGGTTTGCTAGGAATCTCTTTTGTACGCGTTCCAGTTTCAATGTGTGAGTTGCATAGTGTGGACGCCATACGACGCTACAGTATTCCAATATACTCCTAATGAGACTATTATACAAGAGGATTTTCACATGCAAACTATGAAACATCCTCGTATTTCTAATAACAAAGCCCAATAATCTTGATGCTCGCCCCATGATATGCTCAATGTGAGGCACAAAAGTTATTTTTTTATCAAATATTACGCCAAGATCCTTTATTTGATCGGCTTTTTGAATGGCGTTTGAATAGATATAGTATGTGGAATCTGTAATATTGTTTTTTCTTGTAAATTGTACATGAAAACATTTTTTAGTATTTAAATTCATGTCATTTAAAGCACACCATTCTACTAGCCTATCAATATCATCTTGAATTTTACCCACATCACTTTCACTATTATATAAACCCACCAATTTTAGGTCATCGGCATACATAAATGGTTTTACATAGTGAAAAGATTTGGGCATATCATTAACAAACACGTTAAAAAGAATTGGGCCTAAATGTGACCCCTGGGGCACTCCTGACGTCACACCAAACGTTTCGGACTTATAACCGTTCACTGCAACATAAAAGCATCGATTATCCAAATAAGATTTTATCCACTGAAGAAAAGAACCCGTCATACCATAGGCTTCTAGCTTATTTACGAGAATGTTGTGCGAAACCTGGTCAAAAGCTTTGCTGAAATCAGTATAAATTACATCAGCTACTTGATTTGAGTCAACAGCTTCTATCAGGGTTTCAGTAAAGGTAATTAAATTAGTTACTGTTGACCTAAGCTTTACAAATCCATGCTGGGAGTCGGTAAGAAATAATTTAAAATAATTTTGGATGATAGGGCATATTAGGGATTCAAATATTTTGGCAAGAGCTGAAAGTATTGATATAGGTCTGTAATTACTTATTAAATCAACTTCACCCGCTTTGTGGATAGGTATCACTTGCGCCGTTTTCCATGCTTTGGGAAATACTCCAGATTGCAGAGATCTATTATAAATCAAGAATAGAGCAGGAGCTAGTTCATCAGCACAAGCTACTAAAAAAACAGGTGGGATGCCGTCTGGTCCCGCACCCTTGTTGGTATTCAGTGATTTCAGATGATCAAGTATTTTTTCAGCACTAATATATGGAATTGTGAGCGATTGACTGCAGTTAAAAAGCGATTTCCAATACTCTGCGTTCATATTAAATTTAGAGTTATCGTTACTTTTGTACACTGACTTGAAGAAGGAAGCGAAAAGCTCACAAATTTCAGGGGCCTCGGATGTATTAACAGTCCCATCGGTCATAGATTCCGGAAAACAACTTTTGCCACACCTTTTACTTTTTATAAATGTCCAAAAAAGTTTTGGGTTTTCTTTTATACCATTTTCTATTCTTTTCATATAATTTCTGTAGCAGTTTTTTGCTAGTATCCTACACCGTTTATTAACTAATTCCAACTCCAGTTCATCTCGAGGATTTTGGTATTTTTTAAATCTCTTTCTAATCCTATTCTTTTCCCTTAAAGCCTTTTTCAAACTATTATTGAACCAGGGAGGGTTTGAGTTTGTGGCAATTAACTTATTATAGGGAACGTACTTTTGAATTATTTTTTGGAGCAATGTGTAGAAAATATGGACCATTTCATCAACACTTTTACCTTCAATCAATATTTGAGGCCAATCTATAGAAGCCAGCTCCTCTCGGATTTTATTGTAATCTGCTTTGAAAAAGTTTGGTTTGCTTAACTTTTTATTATATGAAAGACCGGAATGAAAACTCTTTATAATAATTATTTCGAGAGGTGGGTGAGGGTGGTCTACTTTACTTAATATATTTTTAGATTCCAAAACTTTACAGCATGAAGGGGACAGATCAGTTATAACAAGATCAAGTATATGGTTAGACAAATTAACAACCTTATTAAGTTGAGCCAGTTTATAGGTGTTCAAGAAATCTAATAGAGACTGACTAAAGCCAGGAGCACGATAATCATACGAGAGATCATCCACTAGGCCCCAGTTAACACCAGGCAAATTAAAATCACCAATCAATAAAGTGTGCATCTGATTGTTATCAATTACGTTGGAACAATTTTCAATAAAATGCTCCAGAAGGTGTCGCTTTACCGGAGGACGAAAGTAAGCACCACAAAGAGCTATTCGATTAATAGTTTCCGATACAGGTAAATCAAGAACTACCCAGAGGTCCTCATATTCAGTCTCCATTCCTTTTTACGAAATGATTTTATTGTTTTTGCAACAGCAATTAAGATACCTCCCCATCACTAGCTGCCTGAAAACATGTACTCTCCCGATCTCGTCTGAATATGACATATCTATCATCGAATAGCTCTTCACTCAGCACACCACTATTCAACCATGTTTCAGTGAGGATAATAATATCATAACTGTTGCAACACAATTCCCTATAAAACTTATGGGTTTTGGTCCGCAGACCGCGAACATTTTGGTAGTAAACTTTATACATTTAACAAATTATTGTGATAAGACGCTAAGTTATATAAATATATACCTACATAAAAATATACATATATTATTTAAGTTTATCCAAGTCACCAAAATTCCTTAGTAAGATATACCCCGAAACATCATCTTTTCTAGCCAATATTCTTCCACTTCTTACCCATACATATTTAAAGCCCTTTTCTTTTGCTTTTTGTCTGGCAGCCGCGTGTAAGGCTTTATTAGCCGGTGAGAGATGTTCTGTAACATATATGGGGGTAACCTTAGCTGTATAGCCTAGATGTGTACTGTTTAATTTATTACTAGGATCACGTTTATTAAACTTGATATATGATGCAACAACCTGGTCTCGCAATCTTGGAGAAGATAGTTGTACGACAATCGAACGCGGTCTGGGATTATTCTGGTTGATTTTCGCAACACGTGTGCAATTCAGTATGTCCTTGTCAGACAACTCACACCCTATAATTTTTCCCATGTTCTTTACAATTTGTATAACATTTTCATTTTTTGTTTCGGGCACACATTGCATTTCGACATTGTTAGATCTCGCTGACTGTTCCAATTGATTGACCCGATTGTTGAGTTCTATTACATTCGATTTCAGTTTTTGATTTTCTTCCATCAGGTTGTTCAGTGACTCCCTTGTCTCTTGATTCTCCCTTCTCAAATCCTCATACTGAGTACTAAGAAAGTTCATGGAATCCTTCATTTCAGAGATATTTTCCCGTAACGGTACAATTTCATTATTTAACATTTCATTAAATTTATTAAGCATGTCGCTGAGTTGTTCCTGTAAAATGCATCTAACGTCGTCTTTCGTTAAAGAGTGCATAAGCCTGTCATCTGGTGGGGAGTTAATAGCTTGCCTTTTACTACCTCTGGAATTCGGCGCATTGCGCAACGGAGTATCATCCGTTTTCTTTGGCTTTGGCTTTAGTATCGAACACGAAGGGCAAATCCAATCTGAAGCAAACTGCGCATCCTTACTGCTGTGCGCCAATGAAAGACAATTGTAGTGATAGGCTTTTTTACATTTTCGACAAGAGACATAATGACTCTTGTCTGCATCATTATTGCAGCATCCAAATAAAGCGTTAGGCATGGCCAAAATGGGTCGACCAAACAAGGTCTTATTTGAAGCTGGCAGCACTTTTTAGATGACAACACAGTTTCTGACACCTGTCAGAAATTCTTAGACTATGGTCATTCACTCACTCAATTACAAGTCTACAATGTGGGTAGTTCTTAATAGAGACTCTTTAATATTTGCCACCAAAGATCACCACTTATCTTCACTTAAAATTATCTTCACTTAAAGTTATAAATTCCACACAACTCCCTGCGTAATAGAATCCCGGGACTTAAGTTTTTGTTATTTTCACTGATCGCGTGCACAAGCGTTAAAATTCCTACTAAAATATAATGAAAACACGGATGTAAGTTATCACGATCTATCTTTGACGTATCTACGGATTTACTCATTAATATTAAAATTAACAGCTACTATCTACACGATCGCTACTATCTAAGATAAAAATCACCGCATTTCATGTGATCATCAATTCTTTGCTTATATCGCAGCTTTGACAGGATTATAATTAGAAACCGTCGGTCCTTACGGATTTTTAATGTCACTAGCCGGTCCCATACTGCGCTCGCATTTCATTAACTCCAGCGTTAAAAATTGTGAGTTCTCATAAAGCGTCGTGATTTATACGGGACGGGAGCTAACGAGCTGACCGCGCGGGCGCACCCTGACGCCACAATAAAACGACACACGTTTCGACCACCATTTGTTTTGATTATTCCTAATAATTTTGATTATGAAATTATGACGGCTATTCGGAACGTGGACGCAGCCAGGATTACGGCTAAGGCCTGATACCGTCTTGATTAAGGGTAAGGATAAGTTAATTTAGGTTTTAAATAAATTAAGCTGAAAATAAGAGTTAATATTTTCAAGATATTCAATTGACAGTTAACTTAAAACATTTTAGATAGTTCATCCAAATGAACCTACAAATGATACAGATCAACCTAAAAACAAATGAAAGTCAAGACACTTAATCATCAAAATTCTACTAAGTATATTGCTGTTTTAACAGTTAAACACAGAGAAGTTGAATTTTTGCACTATCGGTAAATGGCCTGTAGGCGGGCGTGTCAAAAGGGCGCATAATAGGCTCTAGATGCGACCGTAGATAGCGGTGCGTCTGACCACTGCGACCACACGCCGCTAAAAGATGGGAATGTCTACTTTTCTTTAAGATATCGCCAAGACATTGAGTATTAATACATTACGCCTTTATGGTGCAGTATATTAACCTATGTTTTATTTCTAGCAAAAACGTCAGTGTTAATGATTGAGCCATAAGTGTTAAATAAAAAATACTTATATTTATAAGTGCTTACGTTTAACCACATTTTCAAAATGGTACAAGCATAAGTCGATAAATAATAGTAATGATGTTTACCGCAGATCACACCTCATATTTTTCGGGCGGATAGAGTAGGTAAACGCTTTTTGTTATAAGTGCATGAAAAAGTACACATGTAGTTAAATAATCTCAATAAAAGCTACTCGACCAATTTTGCATTTTTATAAAGTATCTCGGAAGTAAGTATGGTATCCCTAGTCGGCTCGATTGCCGACATGGTTATATCGCACGCACTGTCAACCGAATTACCATGCGTTTTGTCGGCCCTTCCTTTCGCGATTTATTAGAGGAATCGCGGCGCGGCGCCTGCGCATGCGGACATAACAACATAAATAGCATTCTTATTAAGTCTGACGGTCGACCGTTAGCACAAATTAGAAATATCATAACTAAATTAGAAACGTACAATCCATTACAATCACAACCAAAAAGGTACCGGTCGCAATTACAACGTCAATATATAGTAAAATTGAGTTTGCGGTTAACACAAACCACTTTGCGGTTTCGCCAACATTCAATATGGAGTTGCCTTTTTACCATCGTTAATTTATTGCACAAATAAATCATTAATTACATTGATAACCAATCGGTTAATAAAGTCCGAATTTTAATCGAACCGAGACTCGGCGCTTGAGTGTATCGAGCAATTGGTTCATTGGTTAAAGGCGCCGACTTGGTGATTAAAAATTTCCAATTTCCGCAAGCAGAGGTAGCGGCCGACGTTTGTGGGGACGGTTGTAAATTTGGCAAGGATCGGCGCGCGCATAAACATGTCGCAGGTGCGCGCCGCGGGCGTGCTTTGTGCGCCCCGCCTATCGCCTACTACGCCGCTTGCGTAACTCTACGCACCCTTTACTAATTTATTGTAGTCTTACAACAGCAAAAACTATGTAATTTTAATGCAAATCGATACGATACAGATGACAGAACCGCATTGGTTTGAGTTATCGAAAATTGCGCTCGCGGATTTGAAGGTTGTTGAATATCGTTTTGATAAATTGCTGTCTTATTAAACTTGAATTATAGACTTATTCAACATTTATCACGACCATTAGTAATGCAAGAATACGTTTTAAAATACTTTTTAATATTAATTTTTAATAAAGATCTGTTAATCGTTAAATTTTTTAATATCCTATCTATAACCTAGTCAAAAATTGATCATTGCCAATAAATTTGTGTATTTAATCAATCTCCGTAAACTTGATGGGGGTCACCATTTTTTATTGTCTTGCACCTTTCGTAATTCGAATGCTGAATGTTTTTTTACCGTTTGCCACCTGCAGCTGAGCAAAAACGCGAAGATATCTTTTTTTTGTGACAAAGGTTATGATTGAAGATTCTGTCGCTGATTTTAAACAAAGAACGACAGATAGACGACGACCATCAATATGCTAATACGGAGTCCCGATCGAGCGATGCTCAGTTTTTTGTGACCGCTCCAAATTGGTTTATTTGTTTGGTAAGAAACATATTTCTTTACGAGTGCCGTTTGTTTGCGGGGGCGCACACGGACTGCGGGGAAGGGTTTTTGTAAATTCCGTGTGTGTTTAGGGAATGTTTGTGGTATATTTTCGTAAATCTCTCGTATGCTAAACGTAGCTTTGTGTATTTAAAAAGAATGGGTCTGCCAGATGGTTATTCTCTGGTATTTCTTTTAAAACGTGGCAGATGTTATAAATCAGAAAATACTTAATAAGTTTATAAGTATTCAAGAGCCCAATTCAATTAAAAATAGATAAAAACATTCTCGAAAATAGGCGTTATAAAAAAAGGTTCTTCGGTCCCTGGTACAATATCTGTATATAACTATTAACTATTACATTACATTATTCGGTAACTAAAATATATTACACCCTAAACACTTAAAAATAAATAATTAAAACTAAAAAATATAATTAAAAGAAGTCCCTCTCGGCACGGTTCCGATAACTATTAACTAATTCATTTAGAACACAGGTGCTTATAACGAAACAAACTATAAAACATGACTACATGTATACAATTTATTCTCTGAATATCGATAGTACAACCAACCCGCCCCTAATATGTATCACGGAGTGACACGGTTACATTGCTGATTCACGTACTCCGTGTCAACAGCCCACTTAAGATGAACAATGATGAGGCGAGGGGGGAGGGGAGGATAGTTATTATGGAACTTGCGCAACAGTCATGTGTGCGCATGAGCACACTAGTTATGCCAATTGCATGCTTAGCCAACATTTTGCTTCATGGCCGTGCGATAAAAACAAATCGACGCGCGACGGTATTGAACTACAGTAGGCCAGATATCGTCAACCTTTGGCAAACCGTGTATAATTATATGAATTATTTTGTCAATATGATTTAACCGTATAGTGTAAGCCTGAAAGATAAGCCGGAAATCACTGCAAAAGGTTATATGAACATTTGAAATGTCGCTTTTAATAATATAAGCCTATAAGTATGTAGGTATCTTGATGGCAAAACTGAAATAAAATGTAATAAAAACAAAGTATACAAAATCAACAGTCTCAAAATAAAATGTTTTAAGTTGTAGGGTTTCTCACCTCTGAGTTCTCATAAAATCTCGGTTTAAGTTCATGATGATTCTTAATGATTGCAATTTTCCAAGAATCATGAACATTTAAGATACTTATGACTTTTGTATACTTGTTAGTAATTATACCTACCTAATTACCGTATAAGACAATACTTAATGTGGATTTTAAAATTACTTAATATGCAAACAATACAGTCATGAAGGTCAGATCGAAAAATTAGTATGTCATCGGAACCAAAAAAACTTATTCACTTTTTCACAACTAAGCTTTATTAAATTTGATACATGACTTATCCACCTTGTTAAACATATACAAAAACCATGTAAAACATAGCCTCGAACGCGCTCACACGAGACGCTCCCACAGTCGAGAGTGAACATTTTGACACTTCCAGGTGTCCAATTTTTTACCCACCCAGACAATGGGGCACAGTGTTTGCCATGCCACATCTGGGTGTCGAAAAAACCGACCGGACCTCTCGTATAGCCGCTAATGAGCCGGGATTACACACGGGAATGACGCGATGCTGCAACGCTTCAGTCAGGTGGTAACCAATGATGTAAAAAGTATAGATTCGTGATATGCTCACCAAACAATCGAAACAAGTGTTCCGAATGCAGTGACAGCACACATACACATATTTCGAATGAGCGTACATTTACCTAAACAAAAGAGTACAAACTATACTCTCTTCGGCGGTTCGTTTTTGAGGCACGGATGGCATATCTACCTTTATATATAACAGAATATCATAGGTGGTAACACAATATTTGAACAGTCTATCCGATGTATATACATTTACTCATAGAAATTTAAAAACACTATGTTTATATCTCGCATAATATATAAGCAATATAAAAAGTCGAATTAAGTTATGTAAAACCTTAAGAAAGCATAAAGATTTGAAATAAAATCTGAAATAGTTTAGTAAAAATGTCTTGGTTTTGGTTGGAGCGTCGGTGGCTCAATGGTGTGGACTGTCACCTTCCTACCGAGAGGGCTGAAGTTCATATCCCGACACGTACCAATGTGTTTTCGAATTTTCGAAAAGATATGTACGTTATCCGACGCTCTTACGGTGAAGGAAAACATCGTGAGGAAACCTTCATGCACGCCTGCAAAGAGATTCGAAGGTTGTGTGTGAAGTCGTCCAATCCGCACTGGGCCCGCGTGGACGACTAAGGCCTAATCACCCTATACGGGTAGGCTCGTGCCCCTCGGTGGGGACGTTTAATAAGCTGATGATGTCTTGGTTTTATTATTACTGATGCATACTTCAATGTCATCATCAAACTTATATTTCCAGTTCCGTGCTACAATATTAAGACCGATCTATCATATACCATAGTGCACGTAGCTAATATGGTACCTAAATAGACACCAGTCTTTACAAAACATGTAAACGTAGCTTAGCGTAGATTTGTCATCTGAGATTTCGGGCCGGTGAGCCCATAAAAAGTAAGTTTAATTAACTTGGGATGTACAATATACTTGTTTATTACATTTCGGTAACACAGAACATGTTATTTTCTTTTTTTTTAGGGCGAGTAGTTACCAAAAACTCAACTATTTTTCATGCTATTATTCTAGAAAATAACACAGTCATAGGCTTGATGTAAGGGAATGTATTATAGGTCTCACGGGTATAATGTACTACATCAACATCAAGGTAAATATCATTAACTTAACCCTAATCCAACACTTGTATACAGCCCAAACGCATTACAAGCGTTTCTTAAACAGTCCTCAGTAATGCATAATAAAACACAGAGGTTTTGTAACAGTTAGTAAACCCGGTCTTAACGACAGTGTTTGAAATGTACCTTAATGCTGTGTTTATCATAAAATTAACTACCAACTGCTGTAAGCCGGCATAGTCGCGGTAAAGACAACGGATTCCTTGTTGCTAAGACATCACTGACATTGAACTTGGGTGATAAAAAAACCATGAAATTAGCATTAAAGATAACTGAAGGGTAGGTTAGTGACAGCGCGGATACTTGACAGTGTCAGTTACATGTTACGAGCTCCTGGAACCACGAGTAACACTTGACATTTTGTTTACAGTAAAACCATAGGCACAGTAATCGCCTCGTAAAAATGATACATTAAAACAAGTTGAAACTTTTAATTCCACAGCTTTTATGGCAGCTTTCACTGTTGTGTGGTAGAATTAATTGATATAATTTAATGAAAATATTTTATTAACGTAACGGATTTCCAAATGCGGTTCTGCACTTACTTTTTAATTAGTTTAATGGCAATTTCACACGGACGGCGCGGCGGCCCCGCAAAAAGCTCAAGTCGCTATTTTGTAAATTCGAGTGCGGATGTGAGGGCGGATGTGGCGGGTTCTTTCCGCGCAGTTAGCGCCTCCGTGTGGCAATTGGCGAGTTGTTACCGATTTACGGCCCACTCTAAAGTTTATACAGCGCTCTTCTGGTGGTCCATTGTGGCCCATGTCAAGAGGCCTTTTATGGCGGCTAGTTTTTATAATCCGCTGGTTTCGGTTGCATTCTCAGGACCGTATTTTAGAACGAGCAGTGTTGCAACCTCAGTTTTAGAAAAAGAGCTTTTTGAGAAGTAAAAAAGGGCGATATATTAATATTTATAGGGATGAATTTGAATCTTAATCAAAAGATTTTCTGTTTTTAAAATGCTGAAATAATCATGTCATGAAGCTGTTTTTCTAGAGCGACTTAAATAAAAGGTCATCATGACCGATGAAATAGCGAAAAGTACTTGTTAGCGTGTCGAAAACTTCATAATTTGGTATTATTTTCAAGACAGTGAAAAAGAGCTAGATTGCTCTTTTCGGCTAAATCNATGAATATTTACTAGGTTCGGACAAGCTACTATTGTAACTTTATGACCACTTTTCGTCGGTTATCATTACTGGAGCCGTGTTCTAGTGGTCTTTTTATGTGACAAATGAACAGGATAGTTAGGATGCTCACCTGCTGGTAAGTGGTACGCCTGACCATGACAGAGCGGTATTAAAGGAAATCAACATCTGATTGACATTTGAACTGGAAGAAATTGCCATGCGCAATAAGGCCGCCCATTGTACTCTCTTTTTATTTTTTATTTCTGTATCCTTTTTGTTGTTTTGGTGTACAATAAAGTAATAAAATAAAATAAATAAATATTATGATCCATCAATGCCACACTGTGCCCGTCACTCGAGACAAAAGATTAAAGGTCTGTTATACCTGGTTATTTGACGAGCTACATCATCATCCCAAAACACAAGGCATTGAGTTTGCTTGATCTGCATTCATTGGTTCGAATCCTATGAGGCGTACTTGAAGTGTCTGTTTTCCGATTAGGAATCTTAAATACAGTGTTGCTGTTGTTCATGGCGGAGGTGATGAGTTACCATCAGATTATACTCTTGCTCGTTTACTCCCTATAAAAAACGATTCATTTTAAAAACCGGAAACTCAACCTGTAATGGTTGAGTTGGTTGTTGAGCAAACCCTCATCATGGTTTATTAAACCATGATCAAAACCACAGACATCCGAATATACAATTAGACTGGACAAGCCGCCAAGTTTATAGGCAGTCCCAGTGTCGCAATTTCTTTTCGGTTCTTACCTGTGAAAAGTTATTCTATTACTTGGTAAATTTACTGATTCATTGCGATGATGGCATGTTACAATTGCACAGGATGGCATTTTGGGAAAAAAACAGTAATTTCTTCTAATATTCGTGCGTCTTGACTCGTCTCACAGAGCGTAACTGATAGCCAGTGTATGCTCGTTGAGCTTACATTTGTCGCACTTAAAAACGCGGCTTGCCCCATCTCCTGTATTGGAAAATCTGTGATCAAAACCTTCTGAAATAAGTGAAATAAATAAATATCCACAGAAATTCACACAGCATCATGTAGCCAAACTAAGCATTAACCTATAATATGGATACTACTACTAAACATACTTATATTTGTAAATACATACATATTATACATAGAAAACACCCAGACCAATTACAAACGTTCACGCACACAAACGAGGATATCCGTAGGAGAACTAGGGTGACCGACATAGCCCAGAGGATTAGCAAGTTGAAGTGGCAGTGGGCAGGGCACATAGTGCGTAGAACCGATGGCCGATGGGGCGGAAAGGTTCTCGAGTGGCGTCCACGTAACGGAAAGCGAAGCGTAGGCCGACCCCTAACCAGATGGACGGATGATCTGGTTAAGGTGGCGGGTAGCAAATGGATGTCAACTGCAAGGGATCGGTCCGCGTGGAAATCATTAGGGGAGGCCTTCGTTCAGCAGTGGACATAATTAGGCTGTAATGATGATGATGATGACGCACACAAATGTTTGTTCGGCACGGGGATCGAGCTCGGAACGCTCGGTGTAAAAGCCGACGTTCAACACTTACACCAGTTACTTTTACACCTATTTAAAAATATAAAACGTACTTTCAAAAAACTATGTAGTAATTCCAATTCCTTGATCATACCTTCAGAACAACATTATCCAAGTGTTGCCCGGTATAATTCAGTTGAAAATTCGGAAAACTGGATCAGTAAGTGTCGTTATTCATACGGTAGGCTGTAGGTAATCTTTTGAACGGGTCCCCAGGGCTCGCTCGACCTCTGCAGGCCTATTTGAATAATTCCGTTAGTTCTGCAGACCATCGCAGCCGCCCATGTAAATGGCTACGTAGTACGTTTTACTGTTGATTCATGGATTTTCGCATTCAATGTAACAAATTCAATAGTGTTTTAATGGAAATGTATGTGTTGGGTATAGGGATGTATGTTGCTGTTGTAGTAGAAAGAAAGATATGTAAGTATTTATTGTCAAAATATTTATTTATCAATTACAGCATTTAAACATAACGAGGGCAATAAAATATAATAAACGACATAACATTATCAAAGATCAAATAAAACTGCAGAAAATAAATGTAATATTTAACAGACAAAAGGACCCGGCTAACATGCTGTCGTGTTTTGAAAAGGGTCATAGTGTACAACTTCAGGGGCCTGCTTCTGTCATCATCATTGGCCTATGATGCCCCAATGGACAGGCCTTCCGTTCAGTATTCCTATGGAAAGAATTAGCCGTAACCCACCATGCTTACTCCGTGTGGATTTAAATAATTAAACATTAAAACAATGTATCATAATAAAATACTTAGATGAATAATCTAAAATTAATAATTACTTCAATTTTAAAAGTATTCGTAACTAAAAAGAACAAAAAAACGAATACATTTAATGTAATGAGAGTGACAGCTAACGAAGTTAATAATTACATAATGTGAAATTCCAAAATCCGTATCAAATATTTGGCCAGACGTTGAAAAAACAAATCCGAAGCGGGCTGTAATAAGTATCTCAAAGGCCTCGTTAGCGAGTTGCTGATGTCGGGGACTTATCGAGAAACTGTCACGGTCACTATCGTTCCCCGTGTAGGGTTACCAAATGATGGAAATAAAAATGACCGCAATGAATGTCTGATTTTTTAGACAAAGCAAATACTTAATATTTAATTTTAAGGGTCTAAAAGCAATCTAGGTAACCACTCAGTCATAAACAGGTTGCAGCGACAGTACAATGTGCTTCAAAAGTCCACAGACATAGATAGTTTTAGGTCTAATTAGTCAACTTATAAAAAACTATTTTTAGTATAATTCAAGATTGATGGTTTTTTTTTTGTAATATTTATTAAAAGTCATACTAAACACAATTGCATGTAGTGGCAACCTGTAATTGAATACACACTTAGCATGCTCTATTTTACTTAAATTTAAATTAATGTAAGATTTGTTGGTTGCCCAAAATAAATAATTTTCAAGAATTGTCCTGAGATTATATACAATACAATAAAATAAACTAAAGATGCAAAAACACGAAGAAATATCAACCAAAAGTCTGAGCCGCTTGACACATGCGTCATCAAAATGGTACAAAATCAAAAGCACGAGCATACTAATGTCACTTTGACATGTAGCGAGCGACGAGATTATAAATGAAGTTTTTGCACAATTTACAAAAACATTTTATTTATTTATTTACAAATGCATAGTGACTTACAGTATGCACCAAAATGTCAGCATGCTAGTTTAAAATAATAAATACATTAAATACAAAACGTCAAAATGCTATAAAATTAATGAAAGTATGTCAAAGAATCAATAAAACATAAAGCAAAATACAAAATTAAAAAAAATACAAATATGTCAAAAAATAAAAAGAAATTAAATAATAACATACCACAAATTCAAATGAAATATGTACTTTTAAATGTCAATTACAAAATTATTTTGAATCAAAATATAGATTATTAATAAACAAAACGGCCTTTTTCATTATTTGGGTTAAACTGTCGGCAAATAGGTCAATATCAAAGTCGTGGGCGAGCATGTCGGCAAGAAGACACAAAGCGCGGCAGGTAGGCGCATTTGCAGCAATACAGTTCGCGGTCGCAGGTTGCCATAGCAAGCGCGGACGTCGACGCGGTGCCACCGTCCCATCCTCATTCCAACCCATGCGATTCGGCACCAGCAAGCCTACCCTGCTTAGTATCGTAGGGCTATCAGTCTTGTATTTAATAGTTTACTAGGTGGTAACTCCGTTAATTAAATAGATCTCTAAAATGTATCCTGTTGAATATGCTCAGATATTGCAAAATCCGGCCGCAGTCCTGAGAAATCAAAAAAATCCAGATTTCGTAGTACCTGAGATATGGTAGCCCTACCCTTGGCACCCTGGTACCCGGCAACCCGGGGTCTTGAGGACTCATTAGGAACCCTCGACAATAAGAGACACAGTAATGTGATTGCTACTTGTCTGCTACATGAGGTGACAAACAATTGTATTCTTTAACTAATTTTAGGATATATTTATAATAATAATAATAAACTTTATTTTCGGATAGGTATCCAAAGTTAATATTGTAACTAATAAAAAATGAGTCTTCTTACTTGAAATAAATTAATAAATAAATAGTTTGTACAAAATGTCATTTTACGGTCAGAAACATCAGTACATAGGATCAAACTTACTATTAACGCTCGCACGGAAGCTCGATTTTGGGTTCAGTTTATTTGTATTTTTCCAGAATTTATTAAATTTTTTATCAGAATGATTTTGAGCAATTATATCGAGTTTTATTTGTTTCTCATTTTTTGATAATATTTTAATTTATTTTCAAAGACTTTTCTACACTCCTGCATCCTATCATAAACAAAAATAGAATCCGGTTTACCATATTGTAACCATGACCGATACCAAAATCTAGCCTTCGTGTGCGCGACATTAACGTGCTTATTCCATCCCGGTATGCACTTATTCCTTTTATTTTTTTACATCGTAGCTACATTCTTATGCGTCCCTCAAAATAAATATAATGTTACATTCAAAATTCCAAACCCGTTTATGAGCTTTTTGACCGACTATCTAGGTCGAAACACAAAATGGACTTTTATTTGTGCTGTTACCCATGTTGGTTAGATGACTGAATTTCGCAGTCAATAAGCAGTAGCATAAACTAGAAGACTGCTCTGAAACTGACCTTCTTCCGCTTACTTCCAACCGGTGGGAGGGAAAGTCATTGGTGGTTTCTATGGAGATTGGAGAAGGTCTATGTACAGCAGTGGGCATCATATGACTGATCTAATAATGATGATAACTGCTATAGTAAGAAAAATAAGCAAAATAAAGACTAAGCAATTACAGCGGCCTTTTTGTTCATTGACTGCTCCGTTAACAATTGCTATAATAGCAAAACACTAATCCAAGTTCGTTCATTCATAATCAGCTATTAAACGTATATGCCTTAGTTACACGCGAGCCGGGGACCTTTGAACTTCTTTGTAGCCGTACGATATTTTCCTTCACGGTAAGAGCGTTGGATAAACCTACATATAATTTTGAAGATTCGAAAAGACAATAAGAGAAGCAGTAATGTGATTGTTGCTTGTCTTGTCTTGTCGGGATTTGAACCTGCGCCGAATCGGAAGGCAACTATCCACACCATTTCTTTGTTTGTTTTATATACTTTATTGTAACTAGATTTATTGTAAGTTTAATTCTTTTAAGCTACGGAAGAGCGGAGTCTCCAAACACAGGCACCATTTGCTTAAATGGGGGCTCCAATCTACATTGTCACTAGATATAAGTTTTTACTGAAATAAATTATTATTTATTTATTGAGCCACCGACGCCCTCATCTAAGATATATTTTCCAAATTTCAAATCCTCTTCTGCCTACTTCAATCATTCGCATTCGCCGAAGCGTTATCAAAAACAGTCCCAGAGACAAAGCGCACAGAAATTCCTCGAACAAATTACATCTAATTTGCGCTAACGACAATTAAGTTTAAGGGCGAATGGAAAGTAAATTCCGATTTGGATGGTCCTCTGTACTTTGAATCATTAGTCCCTCATTATTGGTGATCTCACGATGCTCAAGTTAAGTGATAATGGGACATTTTTTGTTTGATGAATATCAAGCCATGCAATATTCTTTATCATCATCATCATCAGCTCATTAAACGTCCCCACCGAGGGGCACGAGCCTACCCGTATAGGGTGATTAGGCCTTAGTCGTCTACGCGGGCCCAGTGCGGATTGGACGACTTCACACACAACCTTCGAATCTCTTCGCAGGCGTGCATGAAGGTTTCCTCACGATGTTTTCCTTCACCGTAAGAGCGTCGGATAACGTACATCTATTTTCGAAAATCGAAAACATTGGTACGTGTCGGGATTCGAACCTCAGCCCTCCCGGTAGGAAGGCGACAGTCCACACCACTGAGCCACCGACGCTCTAATAATAATATTCTTTATAATACATGGAAATAAATTGTAAACTTGGTAACATTTTTGAATTCTTAATTGCTACGTATTTGTCAAGGTTTACATCAGGTTTTATCGTCATCGTATGCCCCATTTCAGAGACAAGGCCATATCATAACCATGGGAAGATTGGGTCGTAACTCACAACGTGGGTCCAATGTGAATTGGTAGGTACAGTTTACAGATTTTCCCTTCCCTTACCTGTGACAAATCGAGGCAAAGTAGAAATCTCCTGGAGATGGTGAAGAAAAGAGCACACTCTTGCTTAAAAGGCCGGCAACGCATCTTGTAGCCCTTTGGTGATGCAAATGTCCATGGGCGGCAGTATTCACTTTCCATCAGGTGATATGTCTGCTCGTTTGCCGCCTATCCTATAAAAAAAGATCCCGTAACAGAAAAGGGGCTATTGCTAAGATGAAAAAATTACAATTGACTGCATTAAATACTAGTATGTTTTCAATATTAAGACTGAGTGACTGGATAATGGAATATGGATTTATCTAGTTTAAGTACGTTCTGGTGTGATTGTGTTTTGCCAATTTTAGACAGATATGATCGAGTGAGGGTTAACACATTTTTGGGTTAAACTTATTTCCATCCATTTTTTTATAATCTAACGTTTTCATATTAAGTGTGCGGGACCATAGAATACGAGCTGTAATTCTAAAAAGTTTTAAAGTTCCCAAAGTTAAATAATTAACATAAGTACATATTTATTAGAGCGTCGGTGGCTCAATGGTGTGGACTGTTGCCCTCCTACCGGGAGGGCTGAGGTTCAAATCCCGACACGTACCAATGTGTTTTCGAATTTTCGAAATTACATGTACGGTATCCGACGCTCTTACGGTGAAGGAAAACATCGTGAGGAAACCTTCATGCAGAAGAGAAGAGATTCAAAGGTTGTGTGTGAAGTCGTCCAATCCGCACTGGGCCTGCGTGGACGACTAAGGCCTAATCACCCTATACGGGTAGGCTCGTGCCCCTCGGTGGGGACGTTTAATGAGCTGATGATGATGACATATTTATTGTTAATGTTATATAAGTAAACATATTTTGTCTTTCTTAAATATCATTCTTACATTTTTAAGAAAGGGATGCATCTATGCTCTCTTATATTGTATTTTTTAATTTATTATTCCAGTTAAAAATTATATTTGAAATTCCATAAATTTATCGATACTTTTTAGCCACGAACAAAATCCAAAGATGTTCAGGTTCATTAATAATAATAAAACAGTACAAGTGACTTTCAGGAAGATCTTAATGTGACCCAGCTGTCCAAGCAGCAAGAAATAAAGAAACCCGCAAGGTGAATGAACCCCAAATTCATTAAACAACTAAAAGAAACCTCGCCAATGTTAACCAGTCATTGTGAACTTTACACTCGAAACTTTTCGCTTTAAACATTTCCACGAAATGCTTAAACGTGCTTAATGAGATTAGTAATAATCGATTTAGCCCCGAGCGATTCGTTATAAGATTACAGCAAATAAGTTATTGTTAAGTAATTTGGTATTGTGCTTAGGAATATAGACGTTTTGCGATGTTATACTTTGATTAATTTGATAAGTTATATACTGGGTTCAGCTTAATAGATGTTTCTCTTGGAATTAATTAATCCGAGAGACCTAATACAGATTGAATGTTTTTCAATATTTTGTTATGATTCTTAATAAATATTACAAAAGTATGATCGACCGAAAATATAGTTGAAACCAATTTTCCAATATTATATGTTTAGAAAAAATTAGGTGACGATTCCCAAGTGCTATAACTACCAAAATTTATTGATAGTTTCAAAAATCAATTTACATAGTAAAATATATAATATTCTATTTATTACTAATTAACACCATGAAGAGCACATACAAATGTTTGTATGTTGCGTCGCGAAGTCACGGTTTTACGAGTATCCGGTAGTTGACACCACTAATCGTTGACGTACCTTTTATAAACTGTCAATAAGGAACGTTTCCATATATTTTGTATGAGATTAGTGATATGTGACGTCATTGCTTTCTATCATCAATTGACCTCCGGCCCGATGACCGACGACTTGCGAAAGGTCGCTGGTGAGGCGTTAGATGAAGAAGCGGAGGACTGGCATATCGGGCGCAAAATAGGGGAGACCTAAGTCCAACAGTGGACTGCGATAGGTTGAAGAGAGATAAAGTTCCGATGCCAAGAACAGGCCTTCCTACACAACATAGCCATGGCAAGATTGGATTACAACCCACCACGCGAGAACTATGCGGGAGAACCAATCTTGTGGACTATTTTTATTTTGTTTTATAACAAAACAAGTTTAGTATATCCTACTTTAGATGTATATAATTTAAAGCTTAAAGCTTTCAACACTAAAAAAACTAAAGTCTACAAATATAGTACATTTGTATGATCTACCATATGTACATAGCATTTGTAAGCGAAAGGGTCGCTCATTACGATCGAAGGTTTCCGACGTGGCTCTGACGTGGAATAGACGCGTGCTCAAACATGAGGCCGGCACGGCTAATTTGCGTCAAAGACTAACTAGGTAATAGACTCGCTACTGAGACGTAGCAGCACCGTAGTGCCAGAAATCTTCCCGTGAAAAAGGAGTGTTTGGCACTTTTGTGTTTCGGGATGAAGGCATTGTAGCTAGAACCTTATACTCTGACAACAGTGTTCGGAGGTGGGGCATTGACGGAGAATAATTGCTATCAGTTATCGGTTTCCTTCAATGCTGTTTTGTGATGAAGAGACATATCACTTGGTATCAGTTAAGCGTACTGGTCGTCACCTATAGTATAAAAACACAGTCTTTATCTTAATATAAAGTTCTTTAAACCTAAAAAACAAATATGTAGTCACCCAAACATTGGAATCAATAAATAATTTTATTTTTCTTTATCTCCGACATTTATTGTAAAACATATTTAAAGGAATAATAGAAGTACGTTTGTTCAGTCAAAAAGCCGGCGCTTTGTGTATATTCTATAAGTTAAATTTTGTTAAAGAGTGTAAAAGTAATATTAACTTGTTGAGTATCTAATATCAGTTATCTGTGATGATTACAATAACAATCATTATTTATATTTGCCATAAAGGCCTCGTTCTTAAGAGCGAAGTGTTGATTTAATATCTAATGAAAGAACCGAAAAAATCTTACCTCTCCAACTAGCATAAGTTGCAGGCATTAACTAAAAAATACGCTTCTATAGTCTTTGACCTGCGTACGTTTCAGCGCGACCAAGCCGTTGCAGGTTTACACGGCGTAATATCCTTACCTGCGTCTCATTAATTGTGGTCACGTGTTGTGCGTTACTACCCAAAAAGTGGGCTCTACGAACTTTTGTCTTGTTTCTTGCAACTTGTGTTGATAATCGCCTGCTTTTCCGGGTATGGCTTTACGCTTCGGGAATGATTTAGAGTCCTGTTTTTTTTTTTTACAAAAAAATGATCTACAGACAAAATATTCAAGAACTTAGAATAGACTATGGCCATTCAATAGAAAGTACATTTTCTCATCTTCTCACTGCTGCGATAACTTAGTAAGTGGTTGTTTGGTTTAAAAAATATACATAATTATTTCACTTGTATCCATTATTTTCTTATTAAGATAAGTATACAAATAAAAAATGCCGCGTCAATTACTAAGACAGTATCGTATTGATAAGTATGTAATGGTTACGATGTGCGATCGAAGGTGTTCGGTAATTGATTGATATCAACCTTATGGTCGTAAACGAACTTGAAATGTATCTTTACATTCAGGAGAAGTTGTAAATTTTAAAACATTTCTGTCATGTAAAATATCAAACGTAAAGCTCTTACTCTGTTACCTCATTACAAAAACCAAGGGCCAATAACAGCGGAATCACCGATGCAGGCGACAGAGCGGGAGCTTCATAACTCACGTGGCTGCGCGCTTCGATACGCGGCTTACTTTGACAACTGACAGATTTATGAGCTCTCAAAATTCGCCCGCGCGTAACCGTTTTAAAACTGCTCGTCTGCGGTGGCTTATTCTTTGCCCGCCATTTTGTGTTCGATGTTTGAGCTTTGCATTCAAGATGGCGTGCTTCAGTATATTTTTTATACTTTGAAATATTGTGTATACTATATTTTTAAAACACTTGGTATTTGTCTTCAATATACAGATGCTTCTTTTTGATAAAAATAAAGTTAAAGTTTAGGTTTCTACAATAGCTTGACCGAAAGCATAGAGCTTCTGTAAAACTTTAATGAAACTTTTTTTTATAGTCCATAACATGTTCTACACAATTATATAATGACGATTTAATAAATAAAAAACAGAGCGTCAGTGGCACATTGGCATGGACTATAGCCTTTCAAACTGCAAGGTGCAGGTACAAATCCCGCCACAAACCAACAGTTTTTAAAATTTTTGAAATTATATGAACGTTTATCCGAAGCTCACACTGCAAAGGAAAATATTCGAGGAAACCTACGCACGCCGTCAAAGAAATTCAAAGGTTGTACGTGAAGTCGGCTAATCCGCAATAGGCCCCGTTGACGACTAAGGCTTATTACACCCTTGCTTGAGCCCTTCGGTGGGGATATGATAATGAATTCATTATGATGAAATGAAAAAAAAAAATTTCAAACCATTACCAAAAAAATTTCACCAATAAATAATCCGATATGACATGCCTCATGTTTAGTGAAAGCACCTAAAACTGATTCAAATACCCAAATCGATAAGGCAAAGGGTCTAAAATCCTGAATCATACTCGTTATATCTATTGCGGTAGTAAAAAAAGAAAAATCGTCAAAAATACGTCGAAGAAGGAAAAGCGATAAAACCATTTTATTGCTTCCTTAAAATTCACCAAAAATCAACAATTCAATTCTATGCGAGTCATAAAGTAGAAAGATGGATTTCGAATCGTTGCCACTACTAAGGACACTCGAGAATTTACGTACGTTTGTCAGTTTGGATAGAAAACTGAATACTTTAGTACCAAGTTTTTCAATTTGATACCTAAATAAAATCCTGAAAGTGACTAAATATGTTGATGTAGTTAATTATTTGCCACCAAAATATTCGAATATTAAACGCCTAGTGCCTACAAACTTTGATATTAATTTTAAATAAAAATCATCTTTTAATAGAATCGAAAGAGAAATTATGAATAACACGGAATTATGAATATATCGAGACAATATAACAAACTATAGTGGCACCCGCATTAAAGAATGAATAATGTGGTATATTAATGAATTACTATTTGTTTTCGTACACCGAATGGTAGGCTCATACCTGAATCATCCAGCAAGGTATCCACTGCAGTGCCAAATGTCGTTCTGTGAAATACGACTGTACAATTTTGTGTTTCGGGAAAGGGTACTGTAGCTAGTAAAATTACTTGTTATAATGGACCTAACATCAGTCAGCCCTAGATGAAGGTGCAGGGCAGTGTCGATGGAAAGTAATTCCTGTCTTTAGTTATTGGTTTCCTTTAGTACATATTATGTCATGAGCTAGTGTCATCATCAGCAGCTCATAAAACATCCCCACCGAGGGCACGAGCCTACTCGTAAAGGGTGTGTACATAGACCTTCGTCGCCCACGCAGACCCAGTGCGGATTGGCTGACTTCACGCACAACCTTTGAATCCCTTCACAGACGTGCGCAGGCTTCTTCACGTTGTTATCCTTCACCGTAAGAGCGTCGGATAACATACATATAATATCGAAAATTCGATAAGACAATGATACATAGCAGGATTTGAACCAGCACCCTCAAGATTCCAAGACACCAATGAGCCAACGACGCTATGAGCAAGTGCATTACTTATTACGTAGTCGTCCCGTTTATTGTGTCATGTAAAAAGATAATAAATATTTTATGTAGAATTTAATTCGGAAACTAACCAGATATGTCTTTTTATGTCCGAACCAGTGGTAGCTTCATTTGACATTCAAAAGTGTTCTGTACGGACCTAAACTGAATAAACACTTTTCATTTTCATTTTCATCATTATGAAAGCGCAAAAAACTGAATTTAGTTTTGGTTTAGGATCCATGTGACTTTTTTCAAGACACCAGAACCAATGGTAGGGTTCCTATACAAACACTCGTAAAATACTCTCGATATTATCCACGCAATAGGTTTAATGTCTTATGAGGAGTGAAAGAGACGGATGTGGCGTGAGCGAGACGGCGAAAGGGAAGTGTGCACAGCTCAAATACATGCGATTACGTTTCTAAACCGAAACGGAAGATCTCCGGGTTCCCGAAGGGGCATTGCATTTTGTCTGGATGGCTTCTCTATTGCGGCTGGGATTTTACTATATAGCAGACGAATGTTATTGTTATCTGAGGTAAGAAGCAGGCTGTGATCTTATCACAGAATTTAAGTGCGGTTGACATTTTTAATGTAGTGGAGCAGTATTTATGAATATTTATAATAATAATAATAAATATCCACTGACATTCACACAGGCCATCTAGTCCCAAGTTTAGCGTGAAGCCTGTATTATGGGTACTATACTTTTTTTGTAAATACATACATATTATACATAGAAAACACCCAGACCATGTTCATGCACACAAATGTTTATACTGCCCGGGGATCGAACCCGAAACCTTTGGTGTTGGAGCCGACCTCTCAACCGCAACACCAAATGGGTCGTCTAGGATGTTGTATTACGTATTATGTCAAATTTAAGTTTTTCTTATCATCATCATCACACCCAATGCAGAATGAAGGCATCCCCTAATGATTTCCACGTGAAATAGTCCCTTACAGTCGATATCAATCTGCTACCGGTCATCTGTTTCGGGATGAGGGCACTGTAGCTAGTAAAATTACCGAGTATAAGAGATCTAACATCTGTTGTCTCTGGTGTCGGGCGCAGTGCGGCATTGATGGAGAATAATAACTGTCAGTTGCTGGTCTCCTTCAATGCCGCTTTATCATATCAAGTTTATCACTTTCCACAAGGTGAGCGTTTTAATAATAATAATAATAATTTATTTTCAGATTACAAATCGATCCATTGATTAGTAGTATTAGTAGGCATATAATTATAATATTAATATTATTGTTAGTACAAAACCAACACAAACAACATACAAAACATTTTATCGCTGCATCCGCCGATCACATACGTCGCTCTGTGTCAGCAACGCACGAAATGTTTAATATAGGAGAGTCGTAGGTCTCCGTTATACTCTTCAGGATACTGTTGGGGCTCCCTCGCAGCCTGTCTAACAATGATGCTGTCTTTTTTCTTAGAACTGCAAACTGTTTTGACCGCTCTAAAAAAATATATAAAAATAATAATAATAACATCGGAGCGTCGGTGGCTCAATGGTGTGGACTGTCGCCTTTCTACCAGGAGAGCAGAGGTTCAAACCCCGACACGTACCAATGTGTTTTCGAATATTCGAAAATATATGTACGTTATCCGACGCTCTTACGGTGAAGGAAAACATCGTGAGGAAACCTTCACACACAGCCTCCGAAGAGATTCGAAGGTTGTGTGTGAAGTCGTCCAATCCGTACTGGGCCCGCGTGGACGACTAAGGCCTAATCACCCTATACGGGGAGGCTCGTGCCCCTCGGTGGGGACGTTTAATGAGCCGTTGATGAATATTAACATAAAAAAACCTTACCATCATAGCTGCATTTAGCTGTGTAACCTACAAAACTTTGAAAAACTTTGTTATAGATGTCAAAAGTTAAGTTAACCTAAATCATTACAACCAAATGAACTGAGCACCATTCATCGCTAGGTCTAGACAATGTAGACGGAATTCGGCGTCGTCTGCTGTTTTCAGTTCTGGATGCATCCAGATTTCAATCAAATACTTTTTCGTTTTCCCCTCTCGCCTCCGGCAGGCTATTGTCTTAGTCCGCCATTTTGTTTTGCATGTTGACTAGATTTCGGTTTGGGGCTCTCTTGTGCAATGGCAAAGTCTTTTGCGTTTGATAACCAAATCAAATGGGCTTTCTTGGTAATGAAATGCGTTTGTTTTTAAATGTCTTTTGTACGAGTGAGATTGCGTGGAACCAACATAAGAGTTTTAGGCCAGATATTTAATATACATTTTGTTGTGAATTCATGTAGGTAAGTTCGAAAGTTTTTCGTTAAGTTAAGGAAATAATTATAACCATTTAAACATTATCCGCAGCATGCACATGAAAATGTGGACATAGAGATGTTAAACAACATTACTAATAAACCTTTATCAAGTATTATCGGCTGCAGTGCTATTTACGTTCCTATTTTCCGTTATGCGAAGAAGGCTTTGTAGCTTGTAAAAATATTGGGTACAAGATACCAACACCTGTAGTCTCGATATATGGGCGCAGGGCAGTGTTGACGGAAAAAACACTATCGACAGGAATTGATTCTTCATCGCTGCATTTGTTGTTGTCGTGTAACTTGTAAACATGTCACTTTTTACCATATGAAAATCCATGGCGTACATGCATGCACATCCTTATGTCAAGTCGACATAAGTATTTGACTGTAACAAACAACTTAAGTGATGAATATCACGATTCTGTCGCTATTAGTGTGGTGCGTCGCCGGACATCATTAGCGTATCAACGCAAATAAATTTACCGAGTGACGTCATCATATATCATACCCATGAGTTGTATTAATCATGGTTGCCAACACTAAGAAACAATAAGAAATGTTCTCGAATAATGATAGATAGTGTTATTGTTATTTTGAGGTCGGACGTTAACCCATCATGAATAGAAATAATACCAAAATTTGTCTAGATATATAGATTTTGAGTTTGGTTCAATTATTTGCTTATTTTGGGTAAACACTGCAGACTTCAATAATTACGACCTGTCTTAATTGTAATCTGTTGTGTTAAACAAAACATATGTATTTATCTCTTAAAGATATATAAATATTTTATTTAATGTAAACAAACATGTCACTTTACACCGCCGTAAAGTGACATGTTTGTCAGTTTTTTTTCAGGCTCCACTTTGGTGAGTGTTCTTCCGAGCTCCATGCACTGATCCCATCGTCTCCCTTTCACCATAGGTCATCAAGGCGTACTGCACAATTTTATCCATTAGTGGTTGACTTTCCCCGTATCCGGACTAAGCGTTTTGCANCTACTTTCATTATGCGTACTGAATATGAGTGGAATGAACTACCTGCATCTGTGTTTCCGGCCGCATACAACCCCGTGGCATTTAAAAACGAGTGAATAGGCTTTTTCTGGGCAAGCTCGCTCCATCTTAGAGCATGTCTCTTCCATTATGATTGTCTGTGCTCAAGAGCAAGCTCATCATAATTAAATAAAAAACACACATATATTAATAACTTCTGTTGATCTTTACAGAATTGTTGAGCCAGAAATATCTTTGTTAGTAAGTGAACATTTTGCGGTATCAGAACTTAAACTTTTGAAAAATTGTTATAATACCTAGTAGTTTTATTCGAAATAACTACAGTCACCTTATACCCCGAACCTCAAAAGTTATTCCCTTTTGAGGTTCGGGACACTTATATTTCAAGGGACGATATATAGCACTGCGATAAATACTAACTTATACCGACTCATTCGTACCTAGCAGTATTATTATATACTTATGTTTCCAATGTAGATTTCAATTACTTTTGAAATATGTAATAAATAAATACATATCTACTGACATTCACACAGCGCCTTCTAGCCCAAGTTAAGCGAGAAGCTTGTATGACGGGTACTAAACAACTGCTAAACTTACTTATGTATTTTTTGTAAATACATACATATTATACACAGAACATAACAAACAGACATGTTCATGCACTCAAATGTTGATTGCCCGGTATCGAACCCGGAACCCTTGTGTTGCAGCTGACCTCTCAACCGCAACATTAAATGGGTCGTCAAAGGAAAGGTTAGGAAAGCCAAGGCATGAAATCGTCGATTCGACCTTGGTGATACCACGGTCTCACAGAAAATCAAACAATACATTTCACAACACATCACATCTTTGGTGTAATGGCTGACGTTTTAACCATTACACCATAATATGTGTCATCAAATGACTTATTAGTAAATTGTGTAAGCCTAATTCTATAGAAAATGTTTGATGTTAATCAATACAGTAATCTATATTGCTCGTAGATAGTATTATTCCTAATCGCTCATTACCCAGCTCATAGTATTTATCAAACTATTATCTAATGGTGTTTGAATTAAACGATAATTATGCCGATATCTCATAGCCGTGTGTTCTATTAATCAATGGTGCTAACACCTGAAAGATCACGTCGAGCCGTTAGTTAGGCGGCAGTGTTAAACATTCCGGTTGTGGTTTCTTTGTTAGCGATTTTTGCATACTTTTACCCATTGATACAGTCAATTAAATATCCACAACGCGCCATCTAGTCCACCCGTCCATATGTCTCGCTTTTCTCCGAAACTATTAGCACTAAACAATTCAAACTTTGTTAGTATTCTGTTAACCGCTATAAGGTATTGAGAAGAAACTTGACATAAAAAGAATACATTTTAGGATTTCTCATATTGAACTGAAACTGATTTTTTTTATCGTACCCACACGTGTCGTTATCAATGTGCAGGTCTTAAAAAAATAGGTTTCTAATATTTTATAAGTTGAATGGTTTGCGCCTTTCCTAAGTGACTCTTTACCTCTGTAACTTTACGCACGGAGAGCCAGATCCAGGTGAAGCTCTAAAGGCCATCTGTGGCCAAAAGAAAAGCAGTAGTCAGTCAAAGTTGTAGTAAGACCCAAAATCGTTATAGCTATGCTATATGAGTAGGCTTGTCCCTGAATAAAGCCATTATTGGCTTATGATTTATTAACAAACCGTTACATGAAATCAAAGAAATTGAAACCGTGTTTTTCATTTAAATTATACCTTTTTTATGTAACCAAGTGTACAGGACGGTCAATACGCTCACCTGATGGTAAATGATACGCCTGACCATGTCAGGGCGGCCTTGGTGGAGACCAACAACTCATAGACAGTAATTATTCTCCATCAACGCCGCAGTGCGCCCGACAGCCGAGACTACAGACGTTAGGTCTCTTATACCCGGTAATTTTAGCTATGCTATATCGGTAGGCCTATCCCTACATAGATACGTTCCAGGAGAGGATGCATTCATAACCACTTACATGAAGTCAAAGAAATTTAAACCATGATATCATTGAAATTAAACCTACAATCAATAATCAAAAACTCGCTTCTCGCTAACACTGACACGTACCCGTTCCCGGCCGTCCCGTACCGACAACGCATGTTAATCAGCCGGATCACAGCTAATTGCCGACTCGAGTGTGAAATGCGGGCTTAGCGATGAAATTATCTGCAGTTTACCGCTGATTTATGCTTCATTAAAAGCTGCCGTTTTATCTCTTGTGATACTTGATCAAGATTCGGAGTTGGATCTACTCAATATGTATTGTATTTTTGTGTTACCAGCATAGTTTTAATACCATTTATCGAAGATACGTGTAACCAAAAATGCTACTGTTTACTGAATATCGTTTGTTATAAGGAATATATTTTTTAATTATTTTTCTATCAAAACTAACTGAATCGTATATTAATGTAAATTATGATCTTCCAAATTTTTTCCAGTAGAAAGACGTGAGAGAGAAAGTGTAATTTTTTTATGAATGCGCAATGAGATGGAAAAAAATATTTACAATTATTCGATAATTTTGAAATTAATATAATTATAATATTTTGGGGACATTATTCGAATAGTAAAATAGTTTCAACCACTTTTTAAAAACAAGGTTTCCTTCATTACCTTCCCCCTTCTCTTTCTTCCCTTCCTTCTTTATCACAAATTATTTACATAATTGTAGATACATATAAGATTTTTTTATTGCCTTCCCATATTCATTTTATATACCCAATACACGCTATACGTATGATGACCACTTCGCTGAAGTCAATTTTAGGTGCCTTCAGAAGTGCGGTGGCGGCGACACGGTGGAAATTCTTGTATTTTGTTTACGTTCATACCATTGTTCAGTATTTCATAATTCCATTGTCTCACTATCATTAAAATAGTTTTAGTCTTGCGCAGAAGGTCGCTATTTGCGGTCATCTTTATTGAATTTTACTAGTACATGACTAGCGCTATAAATATTGTCTGGTTCAATTCCTTGTACCTGAAATTATTTTGCAATAACAGGAAATGATTTTAATCTTACCTTTGGTGATATCTAAGATGCATTCAGACATAGTAATATTCAATGCGGATCGTAGATTGCATCGCAGGTGCGAGATGCACTCTCGTGTCGCGTTGGTGTTGTGGCTGTGCATATGTCATTATGCCTTTATGTCATGTGATGTATTAGTAGTTTCCATTGGCACTGCTGAATTTGGATATGTTCGAAATTGAACTGTTTTTACGCTCTTTTTGAGATATTTGTGCGAAAGTATTGAAATATACCATCTGAGCGGAGTTGATTATTGTATTCTATTGTTTTGGGTTTGCGGAATGTATGGAGAGTTAATTATTTTGGTATATGTGCCCATATACCAATAGTAGTATATGGGCACTAAGACGTCTCAAAGTTCTTAAGTATAGGTTTTTCAATGAATTGTCCACATAGTGCCATCGAGCCCCAATTTTGTTTCCGAGTTGGGGTGCTCTTTTTTACTAAATTTTATGTATATCGAAAAAACCTAAAATAATACAAACGTACATATTCATGCACAAAAATTATTGTACTGTCCGAAATTTAACCAAGAACTCTTTGTATAGTTAAGGTTTGTAAGATAGAAAAAGCTTAAATCATTTTACTCATCAAACGGTATAATAATAACAAATGTTTCCACCAGTTCCGAACATAAGATAATAGCCTCGACGGGGAGTCGATCGCGCGGTAATAACGCCCCCCGCTGTTCCAACACTCCTATAAAATTGAGCTACGCAAGGGAGATATTTTCTGCTGAAACCTCATTTGTAAACTGAGTGATCTTAGGGGTGGCATGACAACGATTTGAAAAATACTAATCTAGGTTTTTATAATAATAATGATAATCGTTTTGCTTTTAGTATAGGGTGGCTAAGATGCTCACCTGATGGTAAGTGATACGCTATACGACGGTAAGTCATGGTCAGACTGAGCGAATTCATTGAGACCAATAACTGATAAACAATTATTGTTCTTCATCAATGCCGCACTGCGCCCGACACCCCAAACAACAGATGTTAGGTCTCTTATACCCGGTAATTTTACTAGCTGCAATATCCTCATCCCGAAACACAAATGCAAAACACTCCTGAGTCTACCACCTAGTAAACGAACTTGTGAACTAACTTGGGAAATTGGCACTTTTAACTAAATTTATAATCCATGACGTAATGTCAAATGTAATAATGTCAAATCGACAAAGTAATTGACTGTAACACACAACTTTACATACAATAACCTTCCGGCTCGAAGAATTGACGACTTGGGAAAAGTCGCTGGTTGAGGCTGTGTAAGAAAAGCAGAGGATACCTGACGCTGATTGTGTGAGACATATGTCCAGCAGTGGACTACGATAAGTTTTAAGCAGAGTATGATAAATTGTGACTTCTTCAAGGGTATTACGATACAAGTGATTTGAAATAAAAAACGGAATAGTTTGCTAACTTTTTGGTTATGACAATTAAAAGCAAATTTCAAGACCATCCATAACATGAAATGTCAAACGTAAAAGAAAATGCTATGGATCATTACGCATGGAAGTATTTGTAAGTATATTATATAATGACGGTTAAGTTAAAATATATCTTGCAAACAAGATCTCTTACGAAAATTCGAACAAAGAACTCTACGTCATCTTAACAACTACATACCAATTCGTAGTCGAAATCTTTTCGTCAGAGCTTCATCATCATCATCAGCTCATTAAACGTCCCCACCGAGGGGCACGAGCCTACCCGTATAGGGTGATTAGGCCTTAGTCGTCCACGCGGGCCCAGTGCGGATTGGACGACTTCACACACAACCTTCGAATCTCTTCGCAGGCGTGCATGAAGGTTTCCTCACGATGTTTTCCTTCACCGTAAGAGCGTCGGATAACGTACATATATTTTTCGAAAATTCGAAAATACATTGGTACGTGTCGGGATTTGAACCTTAGCCCTCCCGGTAGGAAGGCGACAGTCTACACCACTGAGCCACCGACGCTCATACGTACCGACGCTCGTCAGAGCTTATCTGTACGCAACTGTACATCAAGCGATCTGTCCAACGCACACAAGCGGGTTCATTCGCCTCCATTCAACGTGCAGACTCATTCATTCATTCACCCGCTCACCCACTGCGGCCTCACTGTTCTCAAAACCATTCAAAGTCGCGCGTTCGTTTTTGAAAGGAACTCTCTAGAAAACTCGAGACGTGTGAGCCTTGAGCGCGGCTCATTATGGACATTTCATTTCTTTGAATAAAGGTGTGTTCATTAAGAAATAGCGTGTGCTGGGAATTTTTCATTATGAATCGTATTGGGTTCAGAGCTTGAATTTAATTTTGCACGGTTCGCCGAGCCTCATTGTCTTCTGCATGACGCGGTGTTTTTTGTTACCTAGGTATTTTCTACTTAAGATCTCTAATTGGATTACATATAATACTTAACGCTTGAAGTTCTATTGCAGAAAGCCTTTCATTCGTAAATGGTAGACAGAATGAAAATATATTTTTGTTTTACTCGTTTGAAAGCATTTTAAATTATGACGATAGTGTGGTGATTAAAAGCTTTGAACATTGAAAGTATATTCAGTTATTTTGAACAAAGCTTTTCCAGCATTGAACGGAGGTTGTGATTAAAATAAATATTTTTATAATGTAAATAAATTTGTAGCATTTTACATTTTTACATTAGTTTAGTAATTTCAAAGCTTTGAATATTTAAGGTAAATTTTAGCTACTTTGGACAAAGATTAAGAGTAAGTAAAGAATTGAAGAGGCGTTGTAATCTACAACAAATATGTGTGTGATGAAAAGAAAATAGTATTCTGCTGCGGTTGAAAAGTCGACTCCTCACCGACGGTTCCGGGTTCGATCACCGGGCAGTACAAAAATTTGTGTGCATGAATATGTCTATGTGTCTATTAGTCGTGGTGTTTTCTTTGTATTATATGTACATAGATAGACTCGTAGATGGTACTGTTTTTCGTAGATCCATGTTTTTAAATTATTTATTTCAATCCGGGTCCTCCGCTTTTCTCATCCAGTCTCTACCAGCGACCTTAACAGTCGGTCATTTGCCGGAGTGTGTCCTACACTACGTTTAGCAAGACGTGGTCTTAACATCGAAACTCGTCTGCTCCAATAGCCATCGGTTCAGCAACGAACATCACCAGCCCACTGCCACTTAAACTTGCTGATCATCAGTGATCATCACTTCATATATGACATATGTTAGTCTACCAAGCCCCCCCGCAACGCCCTAAGCCGAGGTTCGAGTCCCGTTCGGGGACGCCCTTAGCTCGTTGTGTAAATACTAAGGCTGAGAGCCATCTGCGTCGCACTTGCCCGGTGAAGCTGTAAAGGCATCTGGGCCAACAGCAGTAGTCAGTTCGAAAAAAAAAAAACTTCAAATGTGAAAATAAGCAGTGCGTACCCTGTGCGTCCAGGTGAAACGGAAAATCGCCAACATATTAAATGATTCCCACTTATTCCTCTACAGATTTAGAACCATAGGCGATATTATTGTTATATATTATTATAGGGACGACCCATTCGGTGTTGCGGTTGAGAGGTCGGCTGTAACACCAAGGGCTCCGGGTTCGATCCCCGGGCAGTACAAACATTTGCGTGCATGAACATGTCTATAATGGTCTGGGTGTTTTCTATGTATAATATGTATGTATTAAAAAATGTATATAAGTATGTTTATCCGTTGTTTAGTACCCATAATACAGGCTTTACGCTTAACTTGGGGCTAGATGGCGCTGTGTGAATGTCAGTGGATATTTATTATTATTTATGCTGCCAACAACAGTGCTCAATTTGGTAAAAATATAAATTATTTATTGTTTTTGCGATAAGTGTCTCGCTTTGCATACCCTACTCATAATATCTGTGCACGTCACTGCTAATCATAATGAATTTAATAAAACAGACAACACTCGCTTTTATTGACCTCTTAGTTTCCAAATCCATAATAATAAAAAGAACAAGCTCACCTAACATTTACACTAAAAAATTACCAGCCAACTAGAAAAACCATTGTAAAGCTATCTCATGCCAACTCCAATTACCTGAGACGTGTCGAACGCTTTACAGTTGGAACTTAGACGTTCAATAGCCGGATGAAAAGGATGATTCGAGAAAAAACTGAAATGCTAACAAGCAAGACGACAAATAAGAAGGGCCTCTCTTCGTGACGTCACGAGCACCTCCCACCATTGTTACCTTTGCTAGACAGATCTTTTTTCCTGTCTCTACTTGCTGCAGCCTTCGGAAGTATGGTATTAGTTAAGAGCGGAAGCGTTTTTGGCGATTTTTATTAAAATACTATTAAAAGAGGCAAGCGTACTGTGGGACGCACTGTGGCATGGTGGTTTGATGACTTGCGAAATGTTGCCGGCAGGGGATGAAGTGGGTTGCTCAGGATCGGAATGATTGGCACTCTTTAGGGGGACCAATGTTGGCTGATTGATTTACTCTTAAAATCCTCATAAATGTAAAAAAAACTTCAGCGTCGCCCTTTTCATTGACTGATGACTTGATTAAGATGGCAGTCTCCACCAGGTAGGTTCATGGCAGTCTTTAGTCATTCAGACTATAATGATCTCTTTTCAACTTATTGCAGGCCACTGCTGACATAGATCTCCCCCATTTTGCGCCAGATATCCGGCCTCCGCTTTCCTCATCCAGCCTCACCAGCGAACTATTCGCAAGTCATCGGTCCACCGGGTGTCCTATGCTACGCTTGCCAAGACGCGGTCTCCATTCTATTATCGTCTGCTCTAACTATTGGTACTGCACATACGGACCGCCCCTTCCGGGCTATGTGAAGAACTTAATTCTCTTGCGGATAGCATCATTTCTGATTTTATCCTAAGAGAGAACCCGGGCATAGCTTGCTCCAATGATGATCATTTCAATGCTTCCCTCGCTTCTTTGTCTGATGACTAGGTTAAGATGGCAGGTAGCTACCACCAGGTAACCTACCTGACAGTCTCTAACGTGGCAGTTTTAAGTCATTCAGGCTTTAATGATGATCATCTACAATGCAACCACGCCCGTATCCTATGACTTAGACCACACGATGTTACGGACGTGATCTTTGAATGCGGAGATCGCTTTGAATACCCACCCGGGCGCAATTGACGGTGAATCGCTAAGGCGCGGACACGCTTAGACACGTTTATTTTTAGTTTCACGCCGGTGCATCTCTTTGTTGCGTGAATTTCAGTTGAATTGATGAAGACAATTTACAATAGTGGTTGCATTTTTACCTTCAACTTTAAGAATATTTTATCAATTGCAACATCAAATTCTAAATGTTAAATTTTCAAAACGTCCAGCTATTTTAAAAGTAGGTTATTTTTATTGGTTCATTAGTTTTCAATCATGGACATTTCAATTATTTTGTCACATTCAATTTTTACTTCATATAGGTAGTAAGAATTAAACAAACGTAAAAAAGAAAATATGTACACTGAGTTCTCCCCGTCGCAGTGCGATGCGGGAAGGCATGTGCCCAGCCGTGGGTCTGATGACGATGATGGGTTCTTCTCATGAGAACCTTATATAGGGGCATACCCCTATATAAGATTAGGACATCAAATACCTATGTAATTGCAGAGCAAGAAATCCTTCTTGAATTGAATTGTGGAGCTTAATAATCGAAACATAAGCTCTGTTAGCTTTCTTTTAGGATGGATATTTCGCTGTTGTTCGCAGATAGACTTCACAGCTCCACCGGACAAAAGCTGCTAGCACTAAAATCGGTCATTCGTCATCTATTCCGTCATCTTAATTATTCTTACAAATAAAAAATAGAGGTTAGACTGCAAGTACAACTTTAGTATTATAAAGCAAGTCTGTTTAAATACCAATCGATATAAAACACGATGACTGATAAAAAACAAAAACTGATACTATACTTTTTTTTTTGTTAACACACACATTTACTGTTATTAAACATTTAAACAAGAGACCTCTGACAGAGATTGTTAAGGATTACACTCTGAGATCCCTTAATAGTAAAATTCATTAAGGAAGGTTTTTGGCCATTCTTACTCGTGGAAGTAAGAGCTTTGTGTTCAGAGTGAGTAGTAACTATTAATTGAACAGCATATTAGTTCTCATTATCTACACATAACTTTTTTGACAACGATTTTAAATGAGGAAATGTATTGGATTCGCGGAAGTAAGACTTCAGATGGCGAGGAAACATTTTCTCCGCGTTAAGAGCCTTACTTCCCGCGCGCTCAGGTAAGCACGCCTGCGAAGAATTCAAAGGTTGTGCGTGAAGTCGGCCAATCCGCACTGGGCTCACGTGGACAACAAGGCCTGTACACCCTAGGAAGGCTTGTACCCTTGGTGAGGACGTATAAGAAGCTGATAATGAAGGCTCTACATATTAATAACAAATTAATAGTGACATTAATTATTAAATACACAAATTTATTTGTTCAGGTTGTCGCGTTTATTTAGCTGGACATTTAAAAAGGTAAGTAATTTCTTGACGATTTATACAATAACAAGGAATCGATGGGTATCGGCTATTGGATTCATGATGAGTCAAGCAGATGACGATCGCATATGTCAAGCAATTATCGTAGTAGTCCTTCGTCGGATGAGTGACGAAAAAATATCTCGATTCCTCCGCGCTTCGTAGGGCAAGTAAGGCCGCCTGTGCCGGCTATAATCTTAGAATGGTAGTCGTTAAAACCACCAAACCGCATTGGGCCTGCGTGGTGGGTTTAAGCCCAACCGAAACTCCATCCCAATATTCCCAATGGACATTTTTTTATTGCTTATGTATATGTGCTCGTCTGGCAGGCGGCTCATCGGATGGAAAACGGTAACCGCCGCTCATGGACAACTGCAATGCCAAGGGCAAAGGCATGCCGCTGCCTATCAAGAGAAAAGGGCTCTCTTTTAACCTCGTTTGAAGAAGGACATGTCGTAGTTATTAGGGAACACCGTGGCTGGTGGCGTTCCATAATTTGCACGCGCGCGAACGGTTTTGCAACGAAATTTTCTAGGTGGTATAGATAAAGAGTGTTATATATTGAAAATGAACCCAAGCTCGGCGTCGAGACAAGGTAAAGGTTACGTTCTTGGAACACACATGAAAAAGCTTATAAACACACAAAGAGAGCTAAAGTCTCCTAGGAATCTAAAGACTTCAAACAGTTTGTGAGGTCAGAATCACCGACATTTCGGACAGCACGTCTTTGCAAAGCGTCAAATCGGTCGAGCTGGTATTTAAGGGAATCTGCCCAGAGATGAGACCAGTAGTCCACATGAGTACGGACCTGAGCTTTATACAACACAAGTCGCTGGCTCGATGCGAAGAACAGCCTAGACCTGTTTAGGACGCCCAACTTTTTGTTAGTTATTTTTGTAGCATGCTGTGCGGAAAGCCCTGTGCCCTACGTTACAAAATTATAAACTGATGATTATGCCAAATCCTTAATTAATAAATGTATGCTAACGCCATAATTTATATTGCTTTTATAATTATTTTAAATATAATTACTAGGAAAAAATGGTACATTGTATAATTTTGACCCGTTAATAATAAGGAATATAAGCCGCTTTATAGAAGCGATTATATAGTTTTTAGTTTAAAAGTCTCTGTAAACTATCAGTCAAGATAAACGTATGCAGCTATGAGAGCTTCATGATGGATTGATGAGAAAACGAGATTTACACAAAACGATTTTACATGAATTAAAAATATGAAATTTCCTGGGCAAGCATGCTCTATTTTCGACTGTGAAGTCACTTACTATCAGATGAGATGCTATAAATGCTTAGCAGTTTTATATAAACCAAAAATTAAAAATACATAAATATACAGAGTAGTAGTAGTAGTACTACCATGGCGACCTTAACGTTAACTGTAAGTAAGCTAAAGCTTCCCCAAAATAACTATCAGCTCTTGAGGACTTTGGTTCGTAGCCCGATTCTAATCCAGATCATCTTGGCTCTCATGAGCCTCATTAGCTACTTAACAGCTATGATGCTCAGGAGATATTGTCTCGAGTTACAAAAAAAATGCTAGGATACCTTTTTAACAGCCAGAAAGTTTATCACTTATTTTGTTAAAAGTTAAAAGAGAAAAGATTCAAATTGTAAGCTGTTCTTAACCTATTATAGTAGATTTTCAAAAATAGTTTATTCCTATGCCCAGCATTGGACCAAACTAAATTATAGTAACGGTAGGTATTTTTAGCGGTCATGCTAATCTTGTTTTCTAATAAAAATATGTTGCTCCAATACTGTTAAAGGACTAATATAAGAAAAATTGGTACTGAGTTTTTTTGAATTAATAAATTACTGGTTACCATGAAATCCATATTTTAGTAGAATTTGAGCATTCAGGTGGGGTACAATAACTTTGATAATAAATATTTACTGACCTACGTTGGGTGTAAATCCCAGGCCATTACCGACAATTAATCACAATCAGTAATAATAAGCGGACCCTCTCGACCACTTTTATTCTTCAATTAGCTTTAAATTCTAACTTTGCTGAGTCACGCTTGTCCTAAGTAATTATAATGGCGACATCTTGAATGAAAGTTCTTTTTCATTTCAATCGTCTAAGTATAAAGTCCATCTTATCATAAGCGTATCGCAACTATGAACGGAATTAGCAAAAACTTGCGAGTTCTGTTTGGATTTAGAGTCGATATGGAACGGAAATATGTCCCTTGTTAATATCAGCTGGGAAGTGCTAGTTTTAAATAAAAGTTGGATTTTTTTATGGGGCATTATTTTCAAACTTATTAACTCATCAGTCGGTAATGTCAAATTATTTTTAAAAATCTCCAGTTTTCAATTTAACTTAGTAGCCCAGTTTAATTTAAAATTCTTTAATTAAAAGACATCAATCAAATATACAGCTCTGCAACGTAATGCACCTAAGATTTTCTACAAAAAAAGGGCTCGGCAAAAACTTTTCCACCCCAATGGTAGCTTTGTTTAAAACTGTTATAATTTGAGACAATCCCCATTTTCCAATCTGCCCTAATGCGGCAATTTTGACAACTTCGCAGCCCTCGCGCCACTCGCCGTGTTGCAGTTATGCCTATTCTTTAAATGACTCATCGTCAAAATTTACTGTTTGTTTCGCTAAAGTTCTAAGCCCTTGACGAGTGGTTTAAGCTACGATCGGTCGCGATTAGATTTGATTGGCCCTCTTAAGTTAAGAAGTTGGTGGAAAGTTAATAATTTATTTTTTGGTTCTCGAGGGTAATTAAAACATTACAAACAAATAAACCGAGGGGGAGTCTACCCGAAAAGGGTGTATAGGTCTTAGTCGTCCAAGCGGGCCCTGGGTGGATTAGTCGACTTCATGCACAACCTTTCGTAATCAATTCGTAGGCGTGCGCCGGTTTCCACACGATGTTTTCTTTCACCGTAAGAGTAATTCGAAAAGACATTGGTACGTGGCGGGATTTGAACCTGCACTCCCCCTCCCCCCAGGTTTCAAGGCAACAGTCCACACCAATGAGCCACCGACGCTGCAAAAATATAGGTACAGAAAAGACCAATGTTAAACAAAATTCGCGTTTGAAAACCTTTACAGATATTAAACCAATATATTTACTTTGGACTTCTCACTTCTTCGAAGTATGTATAGGTACCACCCGGAAACATAACCCCAATAATAAAATTGTGGCTTCCTTCTTATTCATCTTAAGCGCAGCTTATATTTATTGACTTAGACCATGCCCCTAGTTGTCATTCTTATCCCCTTTGCATTACTCTCCGTTTCGCTGAGACATCATTGTTAAGGGAAATTTTAATTAAGCTTAGATTTCTAAATTTTAAACAAGATGTAATTGTTTCTGCTTCGTTAAATTATCGTCTTTTTTGTCAGTTGTGATACAAGACGTTTTGAATTCTTAAAGGTATTTAATGGTTATGCTATATAAAAATAGGAAAATATGAAGTGCATAATTATGTTTATTTACTAGGTGGTAGACTCGATACTGAGTCGTCTAGGTAGGTACCACCGCAGTGCCAGATATCATCCCGTGAAACACGAGTGTTATGCACTTTTGTGTTTCGGGATGAGGGCACTGTAGCTAGTGAAATTACCAGGCATAAGAGACCTAACATCTGTTGTCTCGGGTGACGGGCGCAGTGCGACATTGATGGAGAATAATAAGTGTCTATCAGTTGTTGGTCTCCTTTATTGCCGCTCTGTCATGGTCTGGCGTATCACTTACCATCAGATGAGCGACCAGACCGTCCTGTACACTTATAGGATAATTTTTAAAATTAAAATACGATTTATCTGAGCCTAAGCCTGAACTGATTTCGCTAGTTTAAAAACTAATACTAAATACGCTAATAGTATATTATTGTATCACAATAAAGCAAAATAACCTGGTTAAGGTGGCGGGTAACAGATGTCAACTGCAAGGAGGCATTTTGTTCAGCAGTGGACGTTTTAGGCTGTAATGATGATGAGTAAAATTATGCACTCGTCTGTTTTATGCTAGATTTTAATTGGTTACATCATCAGGCAATTTATTCTAATATTTCATTAAATTTTAATCAAATTTAACATTTCATTTTTTCCGGAACTAAATTCACACTTGGATTTTAAAGTAAGGGAGTTCTAATGTCAAGTAAGTTAGTGGATTTGAGGTCCTGATTGGACCTAGTTGAGCGTGGAGCCTGGAGTATTACTATACCGGATATGTATACTTTTTTTTGTAAATATATACATTATTATACATAGAAACACCTAGACCAACATCGTAGTACCGTAGACCACAAATATTTGTGTTGCCCGGGGATCAAACCCTTGGTGTGGTAGCCGATATCTCAACCATTATAATTAGGTCGTCAAATCCAAACCAAATGTGGCACTCACGCACAAACATTGAAAAAATAACAATAAAACTCATTAAAATGAATCGGACCATGCAACAACTACGCCTTTGTTTTGTAATTTTTATCTGAGATTGTAATGTTCTGTTACCATACTTACGTAAGTTACGTAAGGTTTAGTTTTGTACGCCATATTTAAATAAATGCATTTTGACTTAATTGATAATGCGATCACAAGTTTCTCGTTAGTATTTAGTGTCAGGGAGATCCTGAGCCTTGTTAGACAAGGGTGACGGACAACCGTTCCCAGTGGAGGAAAGTTGGAGAGGCGTATACCCAACGGTGGGCGAACACACGCTGAGGAAGAAGAAGATTTAATAATAACCTACAACCCTCATTGCCACCGCTAATTCAAAACCGACAATCAAAACAAATATCTCGCCCAACCCTCAGCTGCCAATAAATATTTCACTTCAAAGAAAATCCAACGAAATTAACACCATAGCAGGAGACAAAACATTAATTCCGAAATAATTAGAGAAACGATTAGAGCTCGAGAGGCCGAAACTTGTTAGCGAGATAGGGGTGCCTCTCGCAATAAACTTTGCTCAGGAATTTCATTAGTTTCGTTCAATAAATTAAGAGGTTATGCTCGCGTGTGTCGGCCCTGCAATTACCTCGTCTGCGCGAGGTGTAATGAAGAACCGCTTGGGCCTTGGAGCCATGAAGCATTGGTGAGGTGCCATGTGGGATATAGATTTAAAAATAATAATGAATAAATATCCACTTACATTCACACAGCGCGCTCTAGGCCATGTTAAGCGTGAAGCTTGTATTACGGGTACTAAACTACTGGTAAATATACTTACTCGTATAGATATAAGATTAGATAGATTAGGTTGATGCGGCAGATTTTCCTTCATACTATCTTTATAGCAAATTCATTTGGTATAATGGTCGCTATAAGACTATTACACAAAGGATTCCGTTTTCGATTTTCGTGCAGGACAAATACCATTTTGAATCTTGTCAATATCCCAATCAACTAAGCTATTTAATCATAACAATGATTATGATTAAATAGCTAATTAGTGTAACTATTCTAAAAAGAAACTTCTTTAAGCACACATTGTATGATTGCGTTTGTAGTTATTATTATTATAAAATTTAATTTATTTGATTTTAACATAGTAAGTAAGTAAATATTTATTTAGTGAATCATTATAACAAACATCAGTAAATAAATAAAAAACACATTAACATAAAAACCTTTCATTCTTGTACATAAATTAAAAAAAAGATATGACTGAAAAGGCACATACTGTCGCATATTATGTCGAGGCGCCTTGTGTTGCCTCTGTCTGGTCTGGTCTTCTGTAGGTGCCTCGAGTGGAAGAGCACTAGTACGCACAAAAAGTATCAAATAATTAACAATTAAAATTTTAACAGTAATGTAACAGAAACAGTGGAAATTTTAACATTGCGTAGGAACTTGATTATAGCGAGCGATGATTTTAAAGCTTGTTCTTGTACCAGTCGTGTATAGTTTAAGTTATACGTTGATTATACGACGCCGTTCAAACTTCACAGCCTTGTGATATACCATGAAACAGCAAAATGTGCACATAAGTTTTCCTGGCTCGTTGTGCCAAAGTTCCTCATAAAAGCTCCTGGTTATTACCCGTCTCAATGAACCCGACGGCGACGTTTTTATAACTGCTGACAGTTTTGTATTAGTAGCTAACCATTTACCTGAAAACATTACTGAATGGGCTTACCTGGTTAGTATTTTTTTGTAAAAGTAAGCTTACGTATGGACAATTTATGTGATGTAATAGTTTAGAAGGTTAGGAAGTCTGCTACTACATTAAGGGCTCCGGGTTCGATCCCCGAGCAGTTCAAATAATTGTGGGCGTGAATATGTATCTTTATGTTGATCTGGGTGTTTCTTTTGTAATACGTAAATATTTACAAAAAAAATTTAGCGTCGTTGGCTCATTGTGTGGAATGTTGCTTTTTAGGCTTGTGCAGGTTCTAATCCCGCCACGTACCAACGTCTTTTAGAATTTTCTAATTTATATGTACATTTAACCGACGCTGTTACGGCAAAGATAGATATTGTGAGGAAACCCACGCACAGCAACGAAGAAATTCAAAGGCGGTGCGTGAAGTCGGCCTATCCTGGGCACGCGTGGACGACTAAGGCATATACTCCCATACGGGTAGGCTTGTGCCCCTTGGTGGGGATGATATATCCCTTGTTTAGTAGAGTTTCTTGGTTACGGTACTTAAATATCATAGGCTTTTGTTTCTTGATCAGTATTGATATTTTAACAGTAAAGTAAAGTAAGTAAAGTAAAATTTTATTCAGAAAACAATTACAACATTCATTGTTAAACAAAGTTAAAAACAACATTTTTAAATTTATGCAATTGCACTGAATGGAAGTCTACTCAGCGTAGTCAGAACAACCACAGGATGTCCTGACGCTGTGTAAATTTATGTGAAGGATTCCGTGTCCAAATATTGAGTTCGTTCAATAAATCAATTTTCTTTCCTTTTTTTTCTTTCAAATTTCATATGAGGTTTTAAGACGACAGAAGGAATAGTCGAGTCAGAACACGTATGTGGATAATTTTGGTACGAACATAAAAAACTAACGTGGCATAGCGTAGGGTCATAACAGAGAATAGGGATGAAATGAGTTATATATCTAATTTTGTTCTCCGGCCACCTTGCAATATGTGCCTTACGTAAGACACTTTATTTTTACCTACAGTTGAAGTTCCAATAGAGTAGTCTGTAATAGATAATACAATTTGTAGAGATGTTGATAGATATCGAATGAGTTCCCTTTTTGATCTGTCACAATGTTTTTTTCATTATTTGGTAAAGCGTAAAATAAAACACAAGAAATTATATACTAAATAATAATTAAAATAAACAAAATGAAATATAACAAAAAATAAGTAAATATCCATATACAAAGAAACACCTAGATCAATACAAACAGACATGTTCATGTACACAAATGTTTGTACTGCCCGGATGAAACCTGGTATAATTACTGAAGTCACAACCATTACACCACACGCGTCGTCAAATACCACAATTTTGTCAAATCATTACCTAAACAGTATTTTTAACATGAACCAAACGAACCGTTTTTATTTTCTTTAAGATCCATTTATATCGTTCTAGTATTATAAATCGTCACAGAACATAAACAATCCCTACTTATCTCCCTTCCTTTATTTTTAAACGTAAAAACCATAATAATTTCACTATCTTGAGTTATTTGATAATTCCCGTCGCATGGACGGTGATTTAGTACGCGGGGTCGCCGCTAGGGGCGCTTGTTGAGCTAAAAAAGTGTACAGTGACGTCATTATGATAAATTACTCAGTTATCTGAGTTACGTCATTTCATATTCGGTTTCAACTCGCTTTTTATTTTCATCAATTCAATGGGATATGAAAGAATTATTTTATTAAAATTGAGCGTACACTCTTTTAGAGACTTGAAGTCTTGCAAATGTTCATGGGCGGCAGTGTCACTTACCATCAAGTGAACCATATTATTAATAAAAAATATAATAATGATATTAATATAAGTATTGAAAATTTAGAGGATGTAAGACATCAAGGGGGTTTAATTTTTTCTTTTGACAAATTATGATAGAAGTAACTAACCAAACAGAATGATAAGTCGCGAACAGATTTTCCCAATACAGGAGATGGGGAAGCGCGTTTTTAAGTGCGACAAATGTAAGCTCAACGAGCATACACTGGCTGCCAGTTTACGCTCTGTGAGACGAGTCAAGACGCACGAATATTAGAAGAAATTACCGTTTTTTCCCAAAATGCCATCCTGTGCTTGTAACATGCCATCATCGCAATGAATCAGTAAATTTACCAAGAAATATAATAACTTTTCACAGATAAGAACCGAAAAGAAATTGCGACACTGGGGCTGCCTATAAACTTGGCGGCTTGTCCAGTCTAATTGTATATTCGGATGTCTGTGGTCGCGACTGAAACTCCGAAATTTCAAAATGAATGTTTATTTATTTTTTGATTTTATTTATAAGGGAAACAAACAACTTATTAATGATACATACATATTTATCGAGATTGATGCAAGTTTCTATGCAGAAGACTTTACTAAGTGATAGACTTGTTACTGAGTTGTCTAGATACGTACCACCGCAGTGCCAGATATCGTCCCGTGAATTACGAGTGTTTTGCACTTCTGTGTTTCGGGAAGAGGGCACTGTAACTAGTAAAATTACCGGGTATAAGAGACCTAACATATGTTGTGTTGAGTGACGGGCGCAGTGCGGCGCTGGTGGAGAGAATTGTCTATCAGTTTTTGGCCTCCTTCAATGCCGCTCTGTCATTGTTAGGCGTATACCATCAGGTGATTGTGTTGACCGTCTTGGACATATGGTTATATAAAAAAATCGCATATTCCATTATTCTCATAGTGAAAGAAGCACAATAAGGAGTGTGCACGTAATATATGGGCTGTACTGTCATGTCTGTATGCATGTTGATTGCTAAAGTTTGGATGACACCCAAAATATTGTGTCCGAATTTATTGGCAGCTCTACAACAAGAGTACAGACTATGGGTGAGGCCTCAGTGTCAGCGTGTTCTAAAATGGCAAAGGTATTTTCTATTTCAAAATATTATTTCTCTTATACATTACACTGAGATGAAGTATGTCACTCGAAATGGCTCTTTTAATTTAATCATATTAGTTTAATAACTACTATTTGCAGCATACATAGCATAAAAAGGTGGACACAGAGATGTTAAAAAATACTACAAATAAATCTTTATCAAGGTATAGTGAATTAAATATGGATGCTAAATTTAATTATTTTAATAAAAGTAACGTTTCAAGGTGGGCTCATGTATTACAAGTAATATTGCAAATACAATATCAATGGGGGTTACACTTTACCTTAACACCTAACATTTTTCGAATACAATGCATAAAAATAATAATCGGACTCACCCACCAAAGTTTTCCAATTATATGTCATTTAACAAACGTTAAGATTATAAAGATGAATAATATATGGTACATTAATGTCTAATTAAATATGCAATGTCTAATGAGTGCATGTTTGATGAACTGGTTTATTATATTTTGTTTCAATGAATAATTAAATAGAGCGTCGGTGGCTCAGTGGTGTGGACTGTCGCCTTCCTACCGGGAGGGCTGAGGTTCAAATCCCGACACGCACCAATGTATTTTCGAATTTTCGAAAAATATATGTACGTTATCCGACGCTCTTACGGTGAAGGAAAACATCGTGAGGAAACCTTCATGCACGCCTGCGAAGAGATTTGTAGGTTGTGTGTGAAGTCGTCCAATCCGCACTGGGCCCGCGTGGACGACTAAGGCCTAATCACCCTTTACGGGTAGGCTCGTGCCCCTCGGTGGGGACGTTTAATGAGCTGATGGTGATGATGATGATGAATAATTAAATAAACTTTGTCTGGACCCGCTTATGCCGAGGCGCTACAACAAATCGGTTGTAGGAGAGGTGGTGGTTCCAACAAACTGGGAATGAAACAGCTGTGACCCTCGAGAACTGACTGGCTCTGGGATTAGTTGCCTCCTCTGGTTTATTAGTACACTACGTAAAATTAAACATAACGGAATGATTAAAATTTTGAATAAATAATTTTACGTTCTAAATATAACAATAACTGCATACATTTTTAACGACGTTTCTTCGTGATGGAGCGTCTAGTTAGTTTATTGTATATCTAAGGGCCCCGTGAAAGTCATTAAGGGATGCCTTTATTCAGCATAGAGTGGATAAGGCGGTAATAATGATATATATTAATTGCTGTAGTAGGATTAGCAAGTTGAAGTGGCAGTGGGCAGGGCACATAGTGCGTAGAACCGATGGCCGATGGGGCGGAAAGGTTCTTGAGTGGCGTCCACGTAACGGAAAGCGAAGCGTAGGCCGACCCCTAACCAGATGGACGGATGATCTGGTTAAGGTGGCGGGTAGCAGATGGATGTCAACTGCAAGGGATCGGTCCGCGTGGAAATCATTAGGGGAAACCTTCGTTCAGCAGTGGACATAATTAGGCTGTAATGATGATGGATGATGATGCTGTAGTAAAATAAAGTGAAGTATCTGAAATCTATCTTATATTCTTTAAAATAAAATTAATATTTGTAATATAATTTAAAATAATTGAATTATACCAACAAAATTTATATTTTTATTCGGTTTGTATTTTTGTATGATGTCATTTGTGGTGAGAAATAAATTAATTTTTATTTATTTATTTATTTATACTAAAGATCACTAATATATATATATATATATATATATATATATATATATATTGATTATACTTTTATAGGTATAATTATGCACTTGGAAATTATTACTTATTAATTACAGTTGCTCTTAAATGTGTTCGTGAATTTATTTTGTAAATGATCTTGCATGTACAACATATTTTGTAAATGTTTTTAAAAGTAAAATGTATTGTTGTTGTGCCCTTCAGGGTCCACATGTGAACTGTTATTACAAATGTACACCTTTTGATTTCATGTGGTATGCAGTAAAGAACTGATAATTAATCTAGCATGATGAGCAAATTAAAATGTTTAATAGGCAAAATTTGCCACTACCACTTAGGGTTTCAACATTTTTAAGTCTTTTTACTAAGTTATACTTTTTGCTGTTGAACAAAAATAAGGTAGGAAATGCTGTATACAGCACTTCTAATACATGACATATTATTATATGTAATAGTTCCACGCTCACACATTGGTACTAAATGCTGGGAATAGATAGAGCATCTGTCAATTGAATAAAAAAATGAGCTCGTCATTTTTTAAATTTCAGTTATGATTGTGGTGAAGTGTATATATTTTTTTAAAAAAGGTATTAAGTAAGTAAAACTAGAAGCTGTTAAAATATGTATTTTATACAATAAGTAAAAAACTGTTCATTTTTCTTAATTTTTTTTGGACTTCTATCACCACTTTATTTTTTGTAAAAAAACGTTGGCAAGCCTACTTCTACTACCCAAAAACTAAAATTTCAAACACCAAACCGAAGAAAGCAATAGAGCAATGCGTAAATTCTAAACTGTACCAAACGACGGTGTGCAACCATTGGACACACGTGTCTTGGCAAATTTACTATGGCTAATACAATAAGTTGACGGGCCCCAGTGGGGCCGGGGCTAAATTATGTATTTTATTGTCCCCGGATCCAATTTCATAACCCGAAGAACGGTCGGGATGGGCCTGTGGCGTCGTTTCCACTCCTATTGAATTTTCTAATACATACAAATGTGTTGATGGGTGCGTAGAGACGCGCGCGGGTTCCGTTAGGTTTGTGTTGGGCTGAATACTGTGATTGGATGATGGTTCGATTCAGTTATTCCAGATTTTTCAATATGTGCAGTTTAGAATGTACCTTTTAAACATGTTAGTTAACAGGTTTTGGATTTAAGAAGTACCTATATAATAGTGTGCTGTCTTTATTATACATAACCATGCCGTATACATTGGAGAATGTATCTTTTAAGTAAGTTATACCATTTTTAAGTTTAAGTAGTAGAGAACAGCCATAATATATGTCGTATTCTTTTTTGTTTACACTCACAAATTTTGTTTGGATAGTTCACCGCATCATTATAACGATTATGCATAACAGGTAGTGTTCTTTTACTGAGTGTATCAGTTTAAATGGAATTTAAAAACACACGAGATTCTGCACGGTTTCAGTGTGTTTGAGTTTTCCAAAAAAAAACTAACTATTTTTCGTATAAATTTTATTCAGTGGCCAGTAAGGAATGGCTAAAATCAGCTCATAGGCATGACTGCAACTTTGACTCCATCGAATTTAAAAATATCTGAAACTCACCAAGAGTAAAATTAATTTCACGCCCTTACTCGGGATAGTTCATCTAACTTTCAAGATTCAGATGAGCATAAAATAACTCTTAAGTTTGGCCAAAGAACATTTTTGTGCGAAAATTTTTACTGTCGAAATAATTTTATGGTTCGCCCAGGAATCTTGATTCGGACGAGAGGTCCACGTAACGCTTGAAAAAATTAACGAAAAACGCTCCGTTTTACGTCACAGTCTTTTTAAAATAATCTTACTTGTGTGTAACTTTTTTGTGGTTAATGTTACTTTTACTGCCTCGTAATTACTTGCAAAGATAAGTGTTTGATATTTTGGGATATATTTTCTTTAATATTAGGAACCAACATATAAAAGAACGCCCCGTTTTCATCACAGCCTTTTTAAAATAATCAGTAGGGTAACTTTTTATTTGTTAATGTTACTTTATCTTTGTGTTTTATAACCTCGTAATTACTTGCAAAGATACGTGTTTGATATTTTATGAAATATTTTCTTTTATATTAGGAACCAACATATAAAACACCAAAGACGTAAATACTTCAAACCTTGCTATAATATAATTGTAAAAACCCCTTTCTATAATGTTATTAATACCATGAATGTGAATTTTCCATTATTTTTGTTAATCTCCTTTCATTGATACTATTATGTATTCTATTCAACCTATCGCAGTCCACTGCTGGACATAAGTCTCCCCCAATTTATACTATTCTCTACCACATTAATATTAATTGCCAAAATCAGTTTGTCAGTCAGTCAATGGGTTTTGGGTCATTTCATTAAATATAGAAATATATTGTTTTGATGATTCAAAAGTATTTTCATTATTATTTGTATAAAGTATTTTAGAATTTCAATTTAGTATAATCCTCTGTAAGGACACACCTTTGAATCAACACAGCCGTGAATAATTTGGCCCAGATTTGTAAAATTTCCCGTCTCATTATGATAAGTGCAAGTGTACAAGAGGACTCGAAAACGCCAGCTTTGCTGTTTGGCGTACTAATTAATCTTCCCAGCCTCCCGCGGCACTCTGTGCTCTAAACCAATTACTGTGCTAGCCGAAAACTGCCGTGTTTTTCGTTAACTACGCAAAATTGCTTTACACGGGCCTTTGAAGTGTTAAACGCTTATTAAATTGCAAGCGTCTAAGGGATTGTGTGTTCGCATGTAAGTACTGGCGTGTTTTCAAATTAAATAATTCTCAATTTTATAATTAGAGTGAGAATTTGTTTTTTGCACCTGTTGAATTTTGGAGTTTTGTTTAATTTCTCTCGTAGATGACAAATTACAATTTCTTGTTTCTTCTATTGTATTATAAATGTACCATATTTAAGTTTTATTTATGAAAATGTGAATTTAAAGGAATAATCAGTTTTTAATTGGCTAATATTAGCAGTACTTATTTATAAATTAAAATTTATATTTCTGAGTTGTAAAATTTGGAAAAACATTTTTGTGTTTTGAGATAGTACTATGTAGCAAGACTAAAACATGCAATAACAGTCTTTTTTTAATTAATGGCTGTCTTTTTGAGTATTAAATTAAAGACCTCACTTCGCTTTTGGTGTACTTCTTTAGGCATTCTTTTTGTTTCATTTTTAAATGCCATGTTTTTCTTAAAACTAAAACTTCTTGTGGTGTGGCACTACGATCCTTTACATCTTTTTTTTTTCAACGGGCTGTTAGATAAAACGTTACAGCGATATCTCCTTTTGATAAAGCACCCTGCTCATGCCATTATTAGGCTTTTATTTAGCTTAGATATAACCTCCCACCTCTTTAATTACATCCAAAGTGCCTCTTCCCGTATTTATCTCTCCAGTGAAACAGTTCGGGGCCAATTCTTCACTCGTTTATTGTTCGCCTAAAGAACGACGTTAATTCAGAATTCGTTCTCGTAATACGCGCCTTGATTAAAGCTTGATTAGAAGATAAATCTTGCGGGAAATTTGTGAGTACTCGTGAGGTGAAAGGTGGCTTTCGGAGAGCATTAAAATTGGGTAGTTACATCGCTAAGGGTGAAATTAAAAACGCCTTCGTTAAGTTTAAATTGTTGTAAGAATACATTTAGATATTGAATCGAAGTAAATTCTTCAGTTTCTCTCTCTCTCTTCAGGCTACCGCATTCCACTGCTGGACATAGGTATCCCCCATTTTGCGCCAGATATCCCGGTCCTCCGCTTTCCTCATCCAGCAAAAATACAATATTTAAAAAGCGTTATGTGAAATGTTTTTCGGCCCAAAAGCCCGACATATTTTATAAGGCTGAAGTAGGCTGTGATTGAAAGTACTGGCTTAAAATAGACGAGAACACTAGTAGTAATCAGTGATAGGTTGAAGCGAGTAAAACAAAATATAACACTATTGCTTAGTGAAAATTTAATGTTAGCTTAGATAATTTAAAACATACTCTTATGCCTCACATCGTGAGGAGCAATTCTTTCACTAACCACTTCTTGGTACCAATAATTCAGCCTTTAAAATCTAAAGATTATCATCATAATTTCATTATTATCTTAAGTTAATTTATTTTAAACGCAATATGATAATATTTTCTAAAAAAATAACATGGGGCCCTTTATTGGCCCTGCGATGACTTGTTCAGACAGCAGTCCCCAGTTATTTAAATTAATAAATATCTACATTCACACAGCGTCATCTAACCCCAAGTTAAGCGTGAAGTCTGTAGTATGAGTACTAAACAACGGATAAACATACTTATATATTTTTTTATAAATACATACATAATATTATTAAACATAGAAAACACCCAGCCAAATACAAACAGACATGATCATGCACAGAAATGTTTGTACTGCTCGGGGATCGAACCTGGAATCCTTGGTGTTGTAGCCGACGTCTCAACCGCTATATCAAATGGGTCGTCAATATGAAAACAACCATAAAAATTTGAATAGCGAAAAATAAGTCATAACTAGTGTCCGACCGAAGGTCTATTTCGCCGAAGCCGAAGCGAAGCCGATTAATCGCAATCGCCACAATCTTCGGCAGAAGCCGAAGCCGAAGGTTTATAAGCTTTAGTAATTTTGTAATATTGTCTACAAGCACAATTAATGTTATAGATTAGTTCAAATTCAATATATGGACTGTCTCATATGGAAGTGGGTTCAAAGATGATAAAAAAAGTTTGATGATTATTACGTAAAAAAAATTAATCATTTTATTTATTTAAGTTATTTATAAATCACAATCAGACCAATCAAATCAGTCTTTGTTTACTCGACAAAGCCGAAACTAGACATAATACAAAAATGAACAAACACCAATTTCTTAATAAATATTAAATGTTTGGTCAATTAAATGCACTTAGTCTTGTCTGCACGTCTTTCGTACATTCGTTCAATCCCGACGGGTTGCTCGGATCTTCGGCGAACCTTCGGCTTCGGCGCGGTTTTGGGCCGAAGCCGAACGGTTTCGCCTTTTGACCGAGGTGTGCCGAAGCCGAAGCCGAAGCTTTCGGTCGACACTAGTCATAACTATTAAATTTAACAAATCATTTGTCAAAACTACTGTAGACATGACTAGACGTACCAAATTTACAAGTACTCCTGGACATAAAGCTGGAATCGCCCGGCGATCGACTGAATCGGTCTAGACCGGTGAATGGACCTGGCTGATTGGCCTTTGTTTGACTACAGAATGGGAATATTAGATATTCAGATGTCTGGAAGCCAGATTAGGTTCGACATGGTACAGTTTTGCTATGTTGTTAACTTTTGACAACAATGTGGTTATGGATTGCAGAAAAAATAATAACAAATGTGTGTGTTAGCGTCGGTGGCTTCATGGTGTGAACTGCCTTCCTACCGGAAGGGCGCAGGTTCAAATCCCGCCACATACCAATGTGTTTACGAATTTTCGAAATTATATATACGTTTATCCGACGGTCTTACAATCGTGTTAAGATATCAGTTTTGTGCAATTTACGTCTTAGGTATCACGATGAAACGTCAACCAAAAAATGTGCTAGCTGGTACTAAACATACGTATAGTTATTGTCAAAATAACATAAAATTATTTATTTAAATTTTGACATTAACGCGACACTAAAAAGGGTACAAAATCAAAAGCGCGAGCACACTACTATGTCATAATGAAATGTGAAATTTGAATGATAATTCTGCCCAACCGACGCGATGGGCAGAATTTGGTGAAACAGTTTTTGAGTGAGATTCTGCTTCTAGTTCGTTTATTAATTATCTAAGACGCAAACAAAGCCTAAGCTCACAGATTTCCCAATACAGGAGATGGGGCAAGCCGCATAATGAATCTTCCAACTTAAGGCTCAACGAGCTACAACTGGCTGCCTTTACGCTCTGTGAGACGAGTCAACACGCACGAATATTAGAAGAAATTACCGTTTTTTTTCCAAAATGCCATCCTGTGCAATTGTAACATGCCATCATCGCAATGAATCAGTAAATTTACCAAGAAATAAGAAATTGCGACACTGGGACTGCCTATAAACTTGGCGGCTTGTCCAGTCTAATTGTATATGCGGATGTCTGTGCATTAGCCCATAATATGGAAACTAAACAAGAGACAAACATACTTAAATACTTTTTGTACCGCCAAATGTTTTTACTGCCCGGGCATCAAAGCCTTTTGTGTAGTAGCCGACATCTCAAGCATGCAATGAAATGAAATGAAAAAATCCTTTGTTCAATTAAGTGTTTACAAGACACTTTTGATTGAAAGAAAGAAAGAAAAATCTTTTTTCAAATAAATCTGATACACATACTTTTGAATCGTCAATTGTTATTATTATCATATTTTTTGTGACTACCACCGGTTCGGATTCGTCAAATTAATAATAAATTTTAAAACTTATTTGTACCTACTACCGGTTCGGGGAGCTGGTTCTACTGAGAAGACCCCGGCAAGAAACTCAAGAAACCATCACACCCTATGCGTCCTCAAGCACGTAGTATGAACACTTATTCCATAAGCTTCAGCATTATTTAACCGTTTGATGGCATTACTAGAAGCGTCATCGCTAACTGGCAAATCAAGTAAGGCATGTAACACCTCGCTGCAAAGCCGTGGCAGGGGGCGGAGGACCGTTTAGTGCAATCAGAGGATTAATTGCGAGGATTAGGTGACGTCACTCAATGCAACACACGAACAGATGCATCTGAGTGCGTTGAATTGAACTAGGACTAAGATTGCTTATTGATGTATTGTTTGATTTTAATACTAAAAACTTTAGGACGGCCTTAGGCCTGTTGTAAAAAATAAATTGAGAACTATTTGCGCTCACCAATTGCCTGATGAGGCTGTAAATAAATAAATAAATATGCACTGACATTCGTACAGCGTCATCTAGCCCCAATATTTAGTGCAAGCTTGTAGTCAGAGTACTAAACAACTGATATAATATGTGCTCGTATATATATTTTTGTTAATTCAAACATATTATTCATAGAAATAATTAATAGAGCGTCGGTGGCTCAGTGGTGTGGACTGTCGCCTTCCTACCGGGAGGGCTGAGGTTCAAATCCCGACACGTACCAATGTATTTTCGAATTTTCGAAAAATATATGTACGTTATCCGACGCTCTTACGGCTCCGAAGGAAAACATCGTGAGGAAACCTTCATGCACGCCTGCGATGAGATTCGAAGGTTGTATGTGAAGTCGTCCAATCCGCATTGGGCCCGCGTGGACGACTAAGGCCTAATCACGCTATACGGGTAGGCTCGTGCCCCTCGGTGGGGACGTTTAATGAGCTGATGATGATGATGATTCATAGAAATACCCAGACCATTACAAATATACATGGTCATGCACACATATGTTTGTAATTCCCAGGGATCGAATCCGGAACCCTTGGTGTAGCCGACGCCTCGCCCATTACACTATATGGATACTATAAGATAAAGACTACGCTAAATTACTCTTTTAAAAAAATCGTTTAGTACAGCATTATATAATTTCTAATCAAAATAATTGATATAATAGGTAGATATATTAAAAACTAATTTGAATATAGGTAGGTACCATTCAAACTACACTACTGCAAACTTTACCTATTTTACTTTACGTAGACTAACTGTACTTTAAACTTCTTTTTAATTATTTTGTTAAAACTTAATTGAATGTTCGAGCTTGATTGTTGGTATTTAATCACCCTACGATCTTTTACAATGACGTCGTCAACACCAATACTGTAGGTTTCGTACATCAGTCATGTCGGACACGCATCACGGCACACTCACCGCATTAATAGTTAAACAGATATCCTACATTAGGACGACGTGTCCCTAGGGCTTTGGTTGCAAGGTCTGTTAACTAATGTATATGGTTATATCACATGCGTAATGAAATAACGGCTGCAACGAAAATTCATGTCAATCTGTTCTGTATCAAAATTAAATAAAGTTAAAAAGTCGGCAAACTTAAAAATAGCATATAGTAGAGTTTACGCAGTTTTATGGATTAAAAATGTAATTAAACCAATGATAAACGAACCAACATTATTTTAGTCTTATTAATCACAATATTTTCCACATGAAAGTTACAATGTATTCCAAATTCATATGCGACAGATTAACTTAAGCGGTCAGTACATGTACGACCTTCAACAGGCAACGCTTCTAGAAGCTGTAATGGTGTTTCAAATGTCCATGGGCAGCAGTATTCGCTTTCCATCAGTTGATCTGTCGGCTTGTTTGCCCACTATAGAAAAATTAAGCAAAGCGCTTGCACTATGGGTACTTAACAATTGAGAGACATACTTCCAATGCCTTAGTCAAATAAAAATTAAAGGCATTATTCACTCATTCAATTTACATAATCTTACAAAATGCACTTATTAACGGCAAAATACTATAAAATAAATAATCATTGTTGAATTCTGGCCCATGAAAGTATCATACGAACGCCAAAAGAAATTACCATCGGTTCGGAATTCATCTTAAGACGTGCCTGGCTTTACGTGCCCTCCGATGTACGGAATCATCTTACTTTCAGCCTGTAATGTCTTAACCCATAGAACGCCGGGAATCCAGACACAATAGAAAATCAATTGTGTCTGTCGCCTTAAGGCGTCATTGGCGGAAGGGTTAACCAAACTTCGAAGTCCTAATAAAAAAATAATGTGATATTTCCCCGCGTGATTCAAAGCTACCACTATCGGGTCACGCAGTCGAAAGCTGCGCTCAAAACCACAGAGGCAATATGAAAATGCATGCCAGTATTTTTTTTTACAATGACTCTCACCAGGGCATGAGAATGTCGTCCCCATATCCTTTATTATTATTAATATCAGTAGATACGATAAAAGGCTATATAATAACAAACAATAACGTATAATAAATACATAGATGAGCTGCTGATATCGTTTTGGGTGGACGTGCTTATTACATAGGTAACCATTTATGTACCACTATAATTCATAAGAGATAGCGACTTCACGTTATTATGTTCTTTTCTTCTAGTATTTTTTCTAAGTATTTGCATCTTCAAGTGTCTAGCCATACTGATATAATAATAAGCATTTATTTAGAGCGTCGGTGGCTCAGTGGTGTGGACTGTCGCCTTCTTACCGGGATGGCTGTGGTTCAAATCCCGACACGTACCAATGTATTTTCGAATTTCGAAAATATATGTACGTTTTCCGACGCTCGTACGGTGAAGGAAAACATCGTGAGGAAACCTTCATGCACGCCTGCGAAGAGATTCGAAGGTTGTGTGTGAAGTCGTCCAATCCGCACTGGGCCCGCGTGGACGACTAAGGCCTAATCACCCTATACGGGTATGCTCGTGCCCCTCGGTGGGGACGTTTAATGAGCTGATGATGATGATGATGATTTATTTCACATTTGATCACAATGAGTCGTTGCGATAAATCTGATAAAGCACTATTTCTTTTTATTCATGATGGGCTTGCTCTTGAGCACAGACTATCCCAATGGAAGAGACGTGCTCTAAGATGGAGCGAGCTTACCCAGAAAAAGCCAATTCACTCGTTTTTCAAATGCCACGGTTTTGTATGTTACCAGAAACACAGACACAAGTAGTTCATTCCATTCATTTGCAGTACGCATAATGAAAGTAGATGCAAAACGCTTAGTCCGAATACGGGGAAGTAAACTAAGGGGACTAAGTGCATAGAAATAAACTTAACTTAAGTGCAATATCACGCTTGCATTTTATTTTCAGACATAATTGTAGTACAAATGGGATAAATGAATAAGAGTCATTTATGTCTCATAAGAGTCATTTATGATTGAGAAATCATTACACCAGTGGAGTCGTCAAGCACTGACTTTAAGGTCATGTTACCTAACATCTAGTTGATTCAGTTACTACTTAAATAATGTTTATCCTATTTAACTATTCAACCTATCGCAGTCCACTGCTGGACATAGGTCTCCCCCAATTTGCGCTAGATATCCCAATCCCAATTTTCTCATCCAGCCTCCACCAGCGACCTTTCGCAAGTTGTTGGTCTATCGGGCCGGAGGGCGTTCGACGCTATGCTTGCTTTGAACTTGTGAACCAATCCCGCAGTCAGTGTCCATGTCTCAGCTGCGTATGTTAGTACGGGTAGACGCATTGCTAAAAGTCTTTTGTCTTTAAGCAGTGCGGAGTCGTCAACGTGAAGACCTGACGTAACTTGCCGATTGCCGATATTTATTCAAAATAATTATTATAACCACTTTTATGCCATTAAAAACAGATGAAAATCGCCGTCGCTTAAGGCTTGTGCCACAGCTTTTGGTCTTGGAATAGGCGTGTAAAAAGCCCAGGCGTAATGCATGCCAATTCCTCTGCGCCGGACAGTCTCGGACGCCGTCCGGTTAGACGTACCGTCAGCATATTAATACGAATAATAAGAAATAATAGATTATTTAAACTTTTTTTGAAAATACATACCAGCACTCAGACCAACATTTTCAGAGCGATACGACCTGGCGCCCTAAAAAAAAGAGCGTACACACTTTTAAAGGACCTGCAACACATTTCTGGGACCTGAGGTCCTGCAAACGTTCATGGGCGGCGGTGTCGCTTACCATCAGGTGAACCGAATGCTCGTTTGCCTCCTGTTCAATAAAAAAAGCAACCAGACCAAAACAAACAGACATGTTCACACACAAATGTTTGTATTGCCCGGGGATCGAACCGTCACCCTTGGTGTAGTAGCCGACGCCGTCAACCATTATACCAAATGGTTCGTCATCAACCTTACAATGTTAGTCGTTAATATTTACCTATCCGAATTGGACCTGCATTATGGGCTATTGCCCAATCTCCTGATAGCTACGCTGAGTGGGAAGGAATGTATGAAAGAAAGAAATAAATAAATAAACAGTTTATTATTTACATTGCAACACAAACACAACAAAACAGAACAAAATGTATTAGAATAAAAAAGATTATATAAAATAGAAAAAATAAAATATGTAAACAAGATCACACCTCTGTGCTACGATGTCCAAAATAATTGGACCCACTCAGCATGTGCCCTGGCCCGGTAATCGGACCCTGACGCTGATTTTCTGAGAACCATGTGCTTTTAGGCTAATGATGATCTCATATCTAGGGTTCCGGATTCGATCCCTGGGCAGTACAAACATTTGTGTGCATGAACATGTCTGTTTGTAATGGTCTGGGTATTTTCTATGTATAATATGTATGTATTTACAAAAAATGTATATAAGTATATTTATCCGTTGTTTAGTACCCATAATACAGGCTTCACGCTTAACTTGGGCTAGATGGCGCTGTGTGAATGTCAGTGGATATTTATCTATCTATGCTGCTAGTCTTCCTAAATATAATAAATGATTTTGAATTGTTTTGCAGACCGTGCCGACTCGGTCGGTCCGTGACCGGCGTGCGAATCACGCCAATAGGAGGCAGTTTCAATTTGGCTGCGCGCCCTCTGTCACACACTGCCTAGGTACGGTGCACTGACACATTGCTCAATCAAATCGAATCATGAGAAATTATTTGCACTCCTTCCTGCTGCCACATATCACTATTGTACTACGAGGCAAAAATCAAAATTTTTTCCTCACCACCTAGATGGATGTAAATCCTCTGCTGTACTTCATCAGCTCATTATAATGCCCCCACCGAGGGGTATGCCCCCTATTATACGTTAAGCTTATGAGCTTAACGTAAAGTTTGCATAGGCCTAGTCGTCTACGCAGGCCCAGTGCGGATTGGACGACTTCACGCACACCCTCCACTGTAAGTTATTTTGTATTTTTTTACAGCGGACTACAGAAATTTGTGATCCCAAACATCTTCATCTGGACAAATTATACTTACCACAGATTTCCCAATACAGGAGATGGGGCAAGCCGCGTTTTTAAGTGCGACAAATGTAAGCTCAACGAGCATACACTGGCTGCTAGTTTACGCTCTGTGAGACGAGTAAAGACGCACGAATATTAGAAGAAATTACCGTTTTTTCCCAAAATGCCATCCTGTGCAATTGTAACATGCCATCATCGCAATGAATCAGTAAATTTACCAAGAAATATAATAACTTTTCACAGGTAAGAACCGAAAAGAAATTGCGACACTGGGACTGCCTATAAACTTGGCGGCTTGTCCAGTCTAATTGTATATTCGGATGTCTGTGATACTTACTCTTATCTATAAGTCTTTGGACGCCACAAATACAGACACAATAGAAAATATATTGTTCCTAACGCCTTTAGATGTCTTATATATCGTCCCGTAAAAAAGGAGTGTTTTGGACTTATGTGTTTCGGATGAAGGCACCGTAGCTAGTAAAATCACCGGTTATAAGAGACCTAACATCTATTGACTCGGGTGAAGGGCGCAGAGCAGTGTTGACGGAAACAAACTGAACTACCAATAATATATAGTTTTGTTAAACTATTTCTAAGCGTCGGTGGCTCATTGGTGTGGACTGTTGCCTTCCGATCTGGAGGGTGCAGGTTCAAATCCCATCACGTACCAATGACTTTTCGCATTTTTTGGAATATGTAAGTTTATCCGACGCTCTTACGTTGAAGGAAGGAGGAAACCTACGCACTGGGTCCGCGTGGATGACTACGGCCTATGCACCCTTTACGGGTAGGCTCGTGCCCTTCGGTGGCGACATATATTGAGCTGATGATGCTGAGTACAATAGAACCTGTGCTACTGTATTTAAAAAACAACCAATACATTACTCGCTATATTCTGTCCACGAGCACACGTCAGCCGCGTCTCACAGTGACGCGGCAATGCACGTCGTGCAGCCCGTAAATCACGCAGCATACGAAGATCGATAGTGACACTGGCGTTACAACACCGTGATGTATGGAGTGTCATATTGGCGATACGTTCCTGAGTGAAATGTCTTGCAGGAAGAGTTATGTAACGAGATATGGACTGACCGGAATTAGAGTTTTAGGTTATCTTTAACGGCCCATAGTAATTTACTGCTGGACTTAGTGATTCTAATTCAGAGGTTTTATCACAGACATCCGAATATACAATTAGACTGGACAAGCCGCCAAGTTTATAGGCAGTCCCAGTGTCGCAATTTCTTATCGGTTCTTACCTGTGAAAAGTTATTATATTTCTTGGTAAATTAACTGATTCATTGCGATGATGGCATGTTACAATTGCACAGGATGGCAATTTGGAAAAAAACGGTAATTTCTTTTTATATTCGTGCGTCTTGACTCGTCTCACAGAGCGTAAACTGGTAGCCTGTGTATGCTCGTTGAGCTTACATTTGTCGCACTTTAAACGCGGCTTGCCCCATCTCCTGTATTGGGAAATCTGTGGGTTTTATATTAATAAGGCCCTATTTCATAATCATGAGCTAATTAAACGTCTTCACCGAGGGAGACGAGCCTACTCGTATAGGATGTAGCTGTCCACGCGGGTCCAGTGCGGATTGGCTGGATTCACGGATAAACTTTGAATTTCTTTGTAAGTGCACGCGCAGGTTTTTTTCGCGATGTTTTCCTTCACTGTAAGAGCTGGATAAACGTACATATAACTTCGTAAATTCGAAAAGACTTTGTAACGTAGCGGGATAGGAATCTGCACCCTCCAGATTGGAAGGCAACAGTCCACACAAATGAGCCACTGAGGCTCTGTGTTGGCCCACTGATATATACCCTCTTTATCAGTGGCCAAACACAGTGGGGTAATGTTTTTGGTTAAGAACGTCTGCTATCTTGGGTGAAGGGTGCAGGGCATTGCATATTATTTGGTGACAAAATTTTACTGTCTGCAGTCAATGGTTTCCTTCACTACTTACATGTTAAGACTGTCATGAGTACCTAAGCCGTCATCATCATCATCAGCTCCTTAAACGTCCCCACCGAGGGGCACGAGCCTACCCGTATAGGGTGATTAGGCCTTAGTCGTCCACGCGGGCCCAATGCGGATTGGACGACTTCACACACAACCTTCGAATCTCTTCGCAGGCATGCATGAAGGTTTCCTCACGATGTTTTCCTTCACCGTAAGAGCGTTAGATTATTATGATACTTCTACCTAAGCCGTAGAAGAATGTCTATAATTCTAGGGTTCAAAGGTTAAATAGGTCCATACATTTACCAGAGTCCAAAACCAATGTACTAACTTATTCAAACAACAATAAAACAGTATCGCGCTCCGTAAACATTTTCGCGCAAATTGCGCAAACCAAATTCCCCCGCATACGATTGCACCGAAAATATTATATTTGGCATACGTTACGTGAAATATATTTTAAAATTTCACACACGGTGACAATTTGCGACCGAATCTCCGATCTGCCAGGTCGACCGGTAAATAGAAATTTATATTTCGATATCTCGGTGCATTTTTATATTGGCTAGTTGGATTTCGGGTAAATAACTTGGGTTATTTGGGATTGTGAGACCTACATTTTCGAACAGCAATCATGTAGTAATAGAACTTAAAAATAAACCTTAAATTAAGATTCGCAGGAACCAAACACATGGTTTAGTTAAATAGTAAACTTCTGGACCGTATAATCTAGCCAATATATGATCTAGGAAGGTAAGTGAGCAGATGGTTAATCTGATGTTTAGTAATACCGTGACCTATGGACATCCGCAACTGCAAATATCTTCGTCGTCGTTACAAATATCCCGGTTCTCCGCTTTGCATATCCAGCTTCCACCGGTAACCCTTCGCAAACCTTGGCTCACACACACTAAAATACTAAATAAAGACTTGCACACGTAAAGTAGACAAAATATTCGTCGTATGTCTGTGTGTAAGAGAGTTATAAGAGGGAAGGAGTTTGTTTTTGTTTACTTACGCTTATCGCTCGTGTGTTCTAACTTACACACTTATTTTTAGCCTATACTTAAAATTAATATTTTTAAGTATAAAATTTTTCATAACATTTAATTCTGTTAAATTCAATTTGCAAAAATGCTTCCATGTCAGCTGTGCCTGTCTACTTGTTTGTATCCCGTACAAATGTACATTGATAATGTAATAAGTGTATGTCTTATGAACTGTCCAAAATTATCCAAAAATAATAAATAAATATAGAATTTGCGCAGCAATCTCAAAGACTATGCAAATAGTTTTTTTTAATTATAATTTAACATTGAGAAGGTTTTTATTAGACCTTTTCTTTGTATTCTTTTTTTAAAACCTGGGTGCTTTCGTCATGATGACTATGTTCCTGCACAACAAAATATAATTATCACCATAATTATCAACAATCTTCAAACATAATCATTTGATACAAGATTATAGTCATATGACGTTTAATGGTAGGCCTTCGATCACATAATTGGGGGGTCTACGTGACGGCCATGTTGATTTGGGTAATTGGCTGATTCTTAATAACAATTTAAACCTTATTGCATTGAAATAAGGACAGAAATCTAATTGCTTTGTTTATCGCTGGGGGCGGGATAAAAGTAAAAGTTTGGAACCATTAGAGATATGGTTATGAAATTTCAAGTCAAAGTTTTATAGGGCAAAAAGAGAAGAATATGCAGATATCAAAATTAAGGGTATTTTTGAAAATAAAACAAACTGTGCGCTCCAAGGCGCTTTTGCAAGCTTTAATATTAAAACTGATAAAGCTTACAAACGTTTTGAATATAATATCAAAATACTGCAATATCTACTGATTTTATATTACACTTATATCATCATCAGCTCATTAAACGTCCCCACCGAGGGGCACCAGCCTACCCGTATAGGGTGATTAGGCCTTAGTCGTCCACGCGGCCCCAGTGCGGATTGGACCGCTTCACGCACAACCTTTGAATCTCTTCGCAGGCGTGCGCAGGTTTCCTCACGATGTTTTCTTCACCGTAAGAGCGTCGGATAACGTACATATAATTTCGAAAATTCGTAAGCACATTAGTACGTAGCGGGGTGGGGTTTGAACCTCAGCCTTCCCGGTAGAAAGGCGACAGCGACCTTGGTGGTAGACTCGATACTGAGTCGTCTAGGTAGGTACCACCGCAATGCCAGATATCGTCCCGTGAAACAAGAGTGTTATGCACTTTTGTGTTTCGGGATGAGGGCACTGTACCTAGTGAAATTACTGTGTATAACAGACCTAACATCTGTTGTCTTAGGTGACGGGCGCAGTGAGGTGTTGATGTAGAATAATAACTGTTTATCAGTTGTTAGTCTCCTTCAATGCCGCTCTGTCATGGACAGGCGTATCACTTACCATCAGGCGAGCGTCCTGATTGCCCTGTTCACACCGTAAAAAAAACATAATGGAGCCATCGACGCTCTCAACTCTCCTCGACATTTAAACAAAACCTGTATGTATATACAAAGATTACATGTATATATAATGTATATACTTCCCACTAAACATAATGTATGTGAACCAAAGCTCGTTTATAACCAACGTAAATGCATACGATTCGGGATTTCTAATGCGTTGATTAAAATAATCGTCGAATAAACGACGTGTTAATTTGTCGAAACCATTATAGCGTTACTGATAGTTTAATGTCGAATGAAGCGCTCAACGAGATGTATGAGACGGGTATCTAATTTATAGTTATTCCCATACAAATGTTATTTGCAAATAAATCTCGCGATGCTTTAAACATTATTTATTCATAAACAGTGGTTTCAAAACCTCCTTGTTGTAGTGTAAAGCCAATGATGTGAAAAAGTATGGATTCGTGATATGCTCACAAAACAATCGAAAAAAGTGTTCCGAATGCAGTGACAGCACACATACACATATTTCGAATTTCGAACACATTTACCTAAACAAAAGAGTACAAACTGTACTCTCTTCGGCGGTTCGTTTTTGAGGCACGGATGGCGTATCTACCTTAATATATACAGAATATCATTTTGTCAAGCATCATCAGCTCATTAAACGTACTCACCGAGGGGTACGAGCCTAACCGTATAGATTGTAAAGACGTTAGTCGTCCACGCAGGCCCAGTGCGGATTGGCCGACGTCACGCACAACCTTTGAATCTCTTCGCAGGCGTGCGCAGGTTTCCTCACGATGTTTTCCTTCAATGTAAAAGCGTCAGATAAACGTATATATTTTGAAAATTCGTAAGCACATTTGTACATGGCGGAATTTGAACCTGCGCCCTCCAGATCGGAAGTCAACAGTGTAGTGTAGTTTGATAGCCTGGGCTCCGATTCCGTTAATTTCAAAGTACGCTAATAGGTACGCGATTGTGTCCCAATAGTAAAATTTTGTATTCATTCGTTCTCATTCTACTATCCAAGTATATTTTTTGTAAACATTGCCATTAAGCCCCAAGTTATGCTTTAAACTTGTATCATGGGTACTAAACAACGGATGAACTTGTTTTGGTCTGTTTCTATGAACACATATTGAACACAAATGTTTATACTACCCGGGGATCGAACCCGGAACCCTTGGTGTAGTAGCCGTCGTCTCGACCATTGCACCACATGGGTCTTTGTATATACCTACAGGAAAAATTCAACCCTGTATGGCTAGCAAATATGATCATGCACACAAATATTTGTGTTGCACGGGAATCAAACCCGGAATCCTAGGTGTAATAACAGGCTTTTAGACCATTACACCATATAAATGTAATATGAAAATAAGCAGTATGTTAATATTATATTCAAAACGTTTTGTATGCTTTGATGCAATGGTTGAGACATCCGCTACTGTTGGATTGTATGCAGTTTGTTCAATTCAAATTACTATTTTAGCATTTTAATTGTGGCTTTCCGCAGAGAAAAACTTGCACTATGTTTAAATAGCTGATTAAAATCACAACTTAAGTTTGTCGTCCAAACAAATAGATCATTATAAAGAGGATGTGTAAAATGGCCCTTTATTAAAAACTCCGAGACACACAGAATGTAATTTTAAAAGGGTAAAGACTAGGCTGTGTTGCGTTTAGTATGGTAAAATACGGACAGAATTCTTTCCTTTTTTTACAAAAGAGTTTAACTTATTTATTCTTAAAAGGGTCATTGGTGTGGACTATTTACTTGCGATCTGGACGGTGTATATTCAAATCCCGCCACGTATTTATGTTTTTTCGAATTTCAAAATTATATTTACGTCTATTCGACGCGCTTACGGAGAAGGAAAACATCGCATGCCAACAAAGAAACCGCGTGGATGATCAAAATCTATACACTATTCGGGTAGACTCGTAGCCCTCGGTGGAAACGTATAATGAGCTGATAATAATGATTAACTTTTTTTCTATATGTGGCATGCCATTTAAAGTTTAAACTTTGGGGAGCTTCATATTGATATGAATGGGCTGGTTCGTCCTGAGTTTACCACGTGAAAAAACCACGGCCTTTCAGAACACCGGCGTGAAACATATCTTGGGATTATGTTATGCCATGTGAGTGCTGGAGGACCAAATCTCATTCCCCCTCCCAATGTTTTCCCTTTCTCTTACCATTTTTCTTTGTTTGGCAACGTTGTTTCTGCTTCGAAGTTGCGAGTTTCCAATAAGGATTTGTGAAATGCTGAGCCATCTGCGCTTTAACCGGTGAAGCTGTAAAGTCCACAGTAATAATCAGGCAAAAATCGTGGTATCACTCCAATCGAGCCGACCCAATTAATGCCGAAGCTTGGCTTTACTATACTTAACTGTTAGTCGGAGAGCCGGCCGTATAAAATCCTATTTCCTTTGCCCTTTAGTTCTATGGTTTCTTAGACTTTATTCAAAAAAATGTTTATGTATCTGATCAATAGGACTTTTATACGACTATGTTAAGTATACAATAAGATTGTCCGTCAATAATAAAATGCTTGGGCATATAACAAGCGTCCCATCTTATCCATCACGCGTGTCCATTAGTTACTAATCTATTTTAAACTCGGCCCGGAGGAGAGATTATGTTTTTAAATAGACCATAAAATAAAATTAGGCCAGACTCAGGGCTAGTTGAATTTGTTTTGTTACACACTTGATGGCAAATTGTTATTTAAATTTACCCGCCAAATAATGAGTGTGAAATTAGAACAACGTCATATTATTCTTTTCACTTCATCATCATCAGCTCATTAAATGTCCCCACGACCACGGCACGAGCCTACCCGTATAGGGTGATTAGACCTTAGTCGTCCACACGGGCCCAGTGCGGATTGGATGACTTCACACACAACCTTCGAATCTCTTCGTAGGCGTGCATGAAAGTTTCCTCACGATGTTTTCACTTACCTTGAGATATTTATTCAGTATCTCGACACTAAAATATTTTGAGATGACGCATGACGCTATTTTCCCAAGCTGATTTCTGAACGGGGCATCAGAGGCATCAGATAGCTTATTATTTTTAATTCTTTATATGTATATTTTTAATTCTTTAAGCAATCACGCCTTCGTTGTGTAGTTAAGTTAGTTAGCTACTTGGAACTTAATGGGTTATTTAAAAATACTTTAGTCTTTAGATTTGGATACGAGCATTATATATAAGATATAAAAATACATTAAAATTCAAATTTCAGAGCTAGTTTCTGAAATACGAGAAGTATGCTGTTCAAGTAAATTATTTTGTCTCTTAATTATTTTTTGTTTTAAATAAGATATACTAAAAATTTAAAACGCCAAAAAAATTTTGAATTGTTATTTACGTGCTTTAAAATAACAAAATATGAATTAGGACAAGCTTGCCTTAGTCAAAGGCACATTGAACATGATAACGGAAGTGTTGACATCATTCCTTTATATTTCAGTCGTAACATGGTTTGAGTGTTGTTTTTTGTCGAGATTTATTACATTAAAATACTTGTCTGTCCGTCCGCGTCATTAATTATTATGAGATGCTCATAACAAATCAAATGTGGGACAGTTTTTCATTATTATTTAGGGAATTAATATATTTCGAGATGACAAGACGTATGGTGACATCGGTGTCGAGTAAGGAGGGTATTATTTACGATGTTGAATTAATTTCGACTAGTTTGAAGATTAGCTGGAACATAATTCATGGTAAAGTCAACAGTTTATTTTTGTTAACGAAATTATGAAGTCTTTAGGAACCACATAATTATAATATTGGGGTAACATTTTTTGTTAAAATTTCAAATCCCGCCGCGTACCAATGCATTTTCGACTTTTAAAAATTATAATTATGTACGTTTATCCAACGATATTGCGGTGAAGAAAAACATCCAGAGGAAACCTACGCACGCCTACGATATTCAGGAGTTGTGCGTGAAGTCGACTTAACCACCTAGGGCCCGCGTATACGGGTAGGCTCTTGCCTCCCGGTGGGAGCGTAATGAGCTGCTGATGATTAGTATGATAGATATGAGTATTTATTTCACTTTTTAACCCCCGACGCAAAAAGAGGGGTGTTATAAGTTTGACGTGTCTGTCTGTCTGTCTGTGGCATCATAACTCCCGAACGCATGCAGTGACTTCAATTTAGTTTTTTTTTGTTATAAAGGTGACTTATGTGCGAGTGTTCTTAGACATGTTTGATGAAAATCGGTTGAGCCGTTTAAAAGTTGTGAGGAGTGAAAGTGGGGAGAGTAACCAAATGACTGCAAATATTCTTAACCTACCTATAAAAAGTATGAAATAAAAATTAAATTAAAAATTAAAAAAACCCCCGACACAAGAACTTAAGTAATTTTCCTTTAAAAAGTAAAAAATAATAAAAGAAACTTAATGTTAAAGTACCTAAGAATCTATTAATAATTCTAAAAAAAAACGTCGCGTTGGGGACCCCTCCTAATTATTCCAATTTAAATACTTTAAACATTATTTAAATACTTGAATATTACTAAAGTTCTTGTGTCGGGGGATTTTTAAATTTTTAATTTATTATGTTTTATGAATAGGGACAAATTCACCTGAAGGCATGTGAATTCGCCTCCTATGGACTTTCGTTTTTCCGAAGAACCTACGAGTGCGTAGCTAATCTTTAAAAGGGAGACGAAACATATGGATGAGGCGAGGGGAGTATTTTGGGCCACCGGTAATCTTCGGAATCAAAACCATTTGCCTGCAGTGGAATTGAACTTATAAAACAATGGTAGGTAACTTCCAAATGCACAAATGAGCCAGTCAAATTAACCTCCGGCATCGGATAACATTTTAATCTTTATTAACTGCTTTGTATGCATTCTGTAACGGCTCCCCCTTACAAATAGTCGCAATGAACTCACAAATTACTACCCTAGAATGGAAGGGTTAAAACCCTTATTTCATTTAAATTGTTATATAGAGTTTAATTGGAAGCTTTAAAATTTATAATTACGTGATAACAATGTTGTTGAGCGTCAACATTGAGCGACCATAAAGCGTCGGTGGCTCAATGGTGTGGACTGTTACCCTGAAACCGGGAGGGCTGAGGTTCAAATCCCGACACGTACCAATGTGTCTTCGAATTTTCGAAATTATATGTAGGTTATCGTGAAGGAAAAACATCGTGAGGAAACCTGCGCGTGCCTGCGAAGTGGTTCAAAGGTTGTGCGTGACGTCGGCCTATCCGCACTGGGCCCGCGTTGACTAAGGCCTAAACACCGAATACACCCGTATCTCTCGCTCGTATAGGCTCGTGCCATTTGGTGGGGATGTTTAATGAGCTGATGATGATGAATGTTATTGAGACGGAGTATGCTTAAAAGTAATTGAAGCGATATTAGGATCAGATTTTATGTTTGGGAGGGACTTGCTTCCTAATGGGAGTGATACCACGGCTTGATAGAATACCAGCCGGTTTTTGCACTAGAGATCCCAAAGAATGGATCACTGTACAGTTGCTAACTTGTGACGTAATGGCATTCAGTTATACTATTTCGGTACATCTTTTTTCCTTCAGGCCAGATTCAAGTCAGGTCATGGACAGCTCTCGTAAATACATAACTCTCTCTCTCTTCAACTTATCGCAGTCCACTGCTGGACATAGGTCTACCCCATTTTGTGCCAAGTACCCCGGTCCTCCGCATTCCTCATCTAGCCTCTACCAGCGACCTTTCGCAAGTCGTCGGTCCATCGGGCCGGAGGAGGAAATTCATAACAATAGTAGGTATAAAATATTATATTTATAAAATATCTTAATATAATAATATAGTACACCCTAAACACTTAAAAATAAAAAAAAATTAAAACTTAAAAATATAATTAAAAGAAGTCCCTTTCGGCAAATTTCCGAAAATACTGGCAGCGTTACCCCTTTGGATTGCCAGACTGATTCTTTGACCAAGGTAGCTGCCAGATCCTCGGTCACCTGTGACGTCGACTAACCTTTTGGAAATCTCTTTGAAAAGCCTCAAAGCACTAGGACCCCACGGACCAAGGGTCTCGACACCGAACGGAACAAAATCATATTCGGAGCCCAGACCCCTGTATTTGCATGCTTTGGCTTTTTCGGCCGCTTCACAAGCCGCACCAGCTCTGTTGATTGTAATAATATTTATTGTTTGAGAACCTCCGTGAAACAACACTGATTCATCCAAACTGAAAGCCAGTGCTGGACCGTGTCTAGTTTATACTGAGATTAGTTCATTTATCTTCAGTTTTAAGTTCATTATGTTATATATAAATATTTTGTCTTGTTGTGCTAAGCAATAAATCTCATTTTATTTTTATTTATTCATTTGTATTTCTCCAAGTTAGTAAGTTTTACCGAAGATGTAAATCTCCCTTGCCTTCCCTATTTATAATTTTTATTTTGTGCCCAGCCCTGTTCACATCAATGGCAAAATAAAATCGTTTCCATTAACTTCAAAAATTAAATCTAAAGGCACAGAACGAGCCATAGAGCATAGTGATGAAGACACCATGACTTGGTTGGACTGGTCTTCCATTATAAATAACTGTAATTACTAAAGAAATAAATAAATATCCACTGACATTCACACAGCGCCATTTAGCCCCAAGTTAAGCCTGTATGTTGGTATTATGGGTACTAAACAACGGATAAACATATTTATGTATATTTTTTTGTAAATACATACATATCATACATAGAAAACACCCAGACCATTACAAACAGACATGTTCATGCTCACAAATGTTCGTACTGCCCGGGCATCGAACCCGGAACCCTTGATGTTGCAGTCGACGTCTCAACTTACTTATTTCTTAGTACCATAATCTTAAAGACTGTTAAATTTTATTTACAGTTATAAAAAAGTATTATTTTGCTAGCACGTATACCCGCCGTCACAGCTCAATTAAAACTCAAAATGGCGGCGGCGCCCGTAACAAATGGTCGCGAGGACCTCACTAATTACTGGTTCGGCCCGCCAGGTACGGGTTAAGTCCCCTATTTTTACGGGGCTTTGCGAGCCGACAACTTTAATTGCACCCATTTGTGTGATGTTTAAGTAATTAATATTGTACACGGACAATGATTGGCTGGCATTTATCAGATGCTCTTGGTAGGGGTCGGTGCGCGGATTTTTGACTTGGACTTTATGGTACTTTGATAGGTTCAGGTGATTTTATTTCTGTTAGTTGTACCCATGGACCTTTACGAATTACGGACGAAGTGTTATTAATACATAAAATGTGTATCTGAAATGACAGCTACTATCTATGGAGTTATGGAGGGGAGACCGCGTCTCGTCTAGCGTAGCGTAGGACGCCCTCCTGCCCGATGGACCGACGACTTGCGTAATGTCGCTGGTGTGGGCCGGATGAGAAAAGCGGAGGACCGGGATATCTGGTGCAAAATGGGGGAGACCTATGTCCAGCAGTGGACTGCGATTGGTTGAATAGAGATCTATGGTGTAACTTTGAGATTTTTTTTATACTTATTTAAGTGTTTTTGACAAAAACTGTTTTAAACACAATACTTCAGTTACATGTTTTATCATCCAGTATATACATTAAATATTGGACTGCATTGTACAGAGTTCAAGTGTTGTGTGCATGGCATTGTAGCGCGGGAAGAGCGCGGCCGCGGCGCGCGATGTCCCGCGCCGATAGCGCGCGCTATTGTTGCGGTGAGTGCGTGCTTACTTAAGGCTCAGTTCATATTTGCATTAATAAATATCCATATTTACCGGATAATTCGTGATACATGTGTATCCCCGTTTCTCCAAAGAGAAACGAGTTCTTTGCCTACCTTTAGCTCATTGTCCACCAAGAATTCAGACACAATGGAAAATATATTGTTTACGACGCTTTAAGGAGCAGGAAACAAAAAGGAACTAAATATAATACTACTCTTAATTAAACAATTATACATTTTTGTTTTAAAGTAGAACATGTTAGTAGCATTGGTGATATTAAGCCCTATAATTTCATGGTTTTCAGTTAATGCTTGAAAACACTGTCACTATCAATTTATCAAGTATACGTGAAAAATACTTTGTTTTACATGTTTTATCATCCAGTACATTAAATACATCAAATATTGGACTGCATTGTACAGAGTTTAAGTGTCGTATGCATTGCATTGTAGCGCGGGAAGAGCGCGGCCGCGGCGCGCGATGTCCCGCGCCGATAGCGCGCGCTTTTGTTGCGGTGGGTGCGTGCTTCCTTAAGGCTGAGTTTGAATTTTTCATTATAAATATCCACATTAACCTGATACTGAGTGATAAATGTGATACTCGTTACTTCTGGGGAGATACGAGTGCTTTTCCTACCTTACGAAGGAGCAGGAAACAAAAAGGAACTAAATTTTATACCGCTCTTAATCAAACGATTATTAAATACTTAAAATACAGAATATTTAATACAGTATAATATGTGCTTTAAAGTAAAATGTTAGTTACAAAGGTAAGACTAAGCTATCAATTCATGGTTTTCAGACAATGCTTAAAACACTAACCGTCACTATAAAAACACTAACACTCCTAAAAAGTACACTTACGTGAAGGCTGAGTTCGCATTTTGTATTATTAAATCAAAAATCAAATATTATTTATTTCATTAAATAGTAATAAATATACATAAAAGCTCAAAATTTTCAACATCCTCAAAAAATATTAAATATCCACACTAAAGTTACAAAGCTAACCAGATCAAAAAGTTGAAGTGGCGGTGAGCTGGTCATGTATGTATGTCGTAGAACCATTGTACGTTGGAGCAGACGTGGACTAGAGACCGCATCTTGGCAAGTGTAGCGTAGATCGCATATCGACCCGTTGGGCCAACGACTTTGGAACATTCGGTGGTGGAGGCTGGATCAGAAAGTGGAGGACCGGGATATCTAGCGCAGAATGAGAGAGACCATTCAGCAGCAGCAGTAGATTGTAATAGGTTGAAACGAGAGAGAGGGTTCTGTCTATATAAGTGGTCGCTCACTTTTAAAAAAAACGTCCTTTTTAAGTATAAAATTATATATACAATTTATTTATAATTGCTAACCTGATGGTGTCAAACCTGCGCTAAGTAGTCGAGTAGGTTGTTATTATTTTTTCCATTAACTATGATTTGTCTTTAAACTGAAACTCAAAATCAAAACATCTTTTTTGAAATAAACCTTTTACAGATACTTTTGAATCGTCAATTGTTATTATTATATTTTTATGACTGTACCACACCTGTCACACACACCACACACACTCACACATACACCTTTTTACACATACTTACACACACCCATAAAGACACACAAGTTTTACACATACTTACACACATTCACTTTTTACACATACACACATTCACTTTTTTCACATACGTGCACACGCGCCTAACGCTAAAGCACACCAAACACAGAATAGACACACACGCATTTTACACATCCGCGCATAAGTAACTCGTTGCGCACCTGTTTGATACATTAATTACCTTAAGTGATTTCTATTCTTTTATATTATGTTTGTATAAGAGCGTCGGTGGCTCAATGGTGTGGACTGTCGCCTTCCTAACGGGAGGGCTGAGGTTCAAATCCCGACACGTACCAATGTGTTTTCGAATTTTCGAAAATATATGTACCTTATCCGACGCTCTTACGGTGAATGAAAACATCGTGAGGAAACCTTCATGCACGCCTGCGAAGAAATTCGAATGATGTGTGTGAAGTCGTCCAATCCGCACTGGGCCCGCGTGGACGACTAAGGCCTAATCAGCCTATACGGGTAGGCTCGTGCCCCTCGGTGGGGACGTTTAATGGGCTGATGATGATATTATGTTTGTAATGAATACTTATTAAGTATTCTGATACTAAAGTATTCATTTTTGTTTAATAATGTAGTTAAAAAGGGCGGAGTCTCCTGGCACAGGCATATACTTGCTTAAAAGGTGACTTCGACCTTAATTAATAAAATGTGAACTTTCTTTAAATGAAAATAAATATTTTTGATTGATTTTTTTTAACACACCGGTTCGATACTTTTATACCTAATAATTTGGTAAATATAAAATTTAAAATATCATAGCTTGCCCTTAACAATCGTACAATGTAAAATAAATGCATTGATACGAGACAAAGCGAACCACGCCCATAGTCGCGTTAAGATGGACGCCGTGCATAATATGCGCTTTAAACATATCTGCTGTTGTATTCTTTTTTGTATCCAATCTACGTGAACAAATATACAATTTATTTAATTAAATATTATGCTCCAAAAATAAATACAACCATGACGTGTGGTGCGGTAAATAAAAGTATATAACTAGGTGGTAGACTCGATACTGAGTCGTCTAAGTAGACACCACCGCAGTGCCAGATATCGAACCGTAAAAAAGGAGTGTTTAGAAAGAAATAAAGATAACATTTATTTGACCACACACAAATACATTGACAGAATAGACGATACAACTTTTACGTGATTGACAATAAAAAGTATAAGAAAACATAAAAAGAGGGTTCACTTATTAAAAAAATAAAGCAGAAATATAATAGACCTAACATCTGTTATACCAATCCGCATTGGGTTCACGTCATGGGTAAAGTAAAAAGTAAAAAAAAAAGTAAAAAGTTCTTTATTGGTTTACAATCAATTTCTTATTTCTAATCGTGGGAGTCTCCTTTTAAGCATTAAAATTGCCTGTAACAGGAGACACCGCTTCCTCAAGTTTTGCTAACTAAAATAAAGTAAAAAAGAAATTCACATGTCAAAATCTGTACATATAACCACCCCATTCACATGTAAATAGTAACTTAATATTACAAACTAACTGCTGTGGGGGGGTAACTGCCCCCACATATCCCCATAGATATGTGGGGGCAGGCCTGTGCCCTGCAGTGGGCCGTTACAGGCCGATGATGGTTCACAACATGAGACACAACCAAAATCACAATATCATCATAACCCTCAACTGCCGACGGGGTCCCTTAGAAGCGAAACTTTCGCTCACAGAATAAATGTTCATACTTACGCGTTATAAAGACCCGGTGATTAGGAACTTTTGATTCCGACTTCCCTAGCGCCGATGAGGAGCAATTATTCGACACATTGATTTATTGTTCCGTCCCCAACTTTGAGTCGTCCGCGAAGTTTTGGGCCCTCCACGGTGATTCTTGCTCGTATAAAATATTGGGAGATGCTTAAATAACTTTTGCAAATGATAGAACACTTCTATCGCCATAGATAAGGCACGGTGTATTTGAAGGGGCTGGTGTTTGGGTAGAAGTGGAATTCTGGTACTGAAAGAAGAAACGATAGATATAGCGAAAATATTGTAAAACTACCTATACCCTGTGGTATTATCCGCGTAAGATATTCTTCCGCAGTAAAACAAAACCTAAAATCACTTTGTTATGTCACTTGACACGCGGCCGCCAAGCGGTAAAATATTGCTTTAATTATAAAAAAATATGACTAAAATGGAAATAGTCTATATCTTTCCTTGTTATATCAGCTGCCAGTCCAAATCTTTCTTTCTTTCCTTCTTTATTCTGAGATTACCCGGAAAAAACAGACAGACAGGGAAAAAAGTAAAGTTGTTTTTTCATATGTAAAAGATTTTTGCATATGTGCTGTATATGCATGAAGGTTAAATGATATTTTAAAATCACAAACAGACATTCCAATTTTATTTATATGTAATAGTAGCTACATTCCCACCGGATGGGTTGTGGTTCAAATCCCGACATGTACCAATGTGTTTTCAAATTTTCGAAAATATATGTACGTTATTCGACGCTCTTACGGTGAAGGAAAACATCGTGAAGAAACCTTCATGCACGCCTGGGAAGAAATTCAAAGGTTGTGGGTGAAGTCGTCGAATCCGCACTGGGCCCGCGTGGACGACTAAGGCTTAATCACCCTACACGGGTAGGCTCGTGCCCCTCGGTGGGGACGTTTAATGAGCTGATGATGATGATGAATAGTAGCTATGACCTGGTCTTGTGATCTATTATTAGCATTATTATGTGAAACGTGTTGACGTTTGGTTTCAGGTACGTGAAGCAGTACATGGAGTTTGTAAGTTTTGTGAATTATTTTATTTATATTATTTGTATATATTTTTTCTAGTAATAAAATAATATTATCATTATATCATCCATAAAACCAATACTAGAAGATGTACTTTTAATAATCAATGTAATTATTAAGGTTTTCAAAGATATAAATTCCCTTAATACGTGACTTTACTATAAGACTTATATGCAAAGAATTTTGTATGAGCGATTCTGACTGATTATTAGAAAATTCTTTGCAAATAAGATCATGATTTTTCTTAGTAAGTTGAGTTTCAATAATTCTAAACTGTATAGTATCATACCTAGGCACAACAATCAACAGTTTAATAATGAATAGGGTGCATAAATTTATACTTGAAAAAAAAATATTTTTGCTAATAATTTTTTAGGATTTTATTTTCAATTTCATTACTTATCTGAAACTGATTGAGATTTAACCCTGTAGCCTGGGTTAAGAATAGGGCTACAATACCTCCTGCCTATTGTAAAAGTCGACTAAAAGGGGCTGCGGTGGGGAAGGCATGCCAATGCAGATATGCAACTGGTGGTGGTGGACCCAGCGTAGAGGAAGGCAAAGTGTATGGCCTTAAGGGCGATGATAGCGTAGCTGCTTTCGTCGACCAGTCACAGCATCCAAGTCTTTCTCTAATCGTAGCGGATTCCCGTTCCATTAGGTAATGAGATATAAGGACAAGTGTGTGCACCTGTGCTTGCGCGCGTGCTTGTGCACCCTAATATATCCTGCGCGTTAGACCGCTTCCGAAAAAAAATTCATCATCTACTGAGGGAAGTACCATGATACAATAACCTGTGTTTTTATGAAAAGAAGTAACTTTGTTCTAACTGCATGTTGTTGACATTGATATTAACCATTTTATCAATGCAATCTGTTGTAAAGATAATTGCATTCTTATTAACGGTGCATAAATTTACCATATCATTACCACTCGTGCGGTAACAAATCAAAGGTACCGTAATGATAGGCCGCAGAACAATACAATACCGTCGCTTTCGCACGTAATATATTAATCTTTTGGTTCCTTTTGCGTTTTATTTTATTTTGTGCAGTATGAGTTGCATACTATGAATTCTTAATCGAAATTTAGAAATAAAATTATTCGTCATCATCATAGCTTAACATAACGAAGGCATTACAGTGACTTGCACGCGGATTGATCTCTAGCATTAAATCTATCGGCTACTTACTTACTTTTACTTGTCATTTCTTTGTTTTTTGTATGATTTTGACGACCCATTTGGTGTGACGGATGTCAGCTACTACACCAAGGGTTCCATCCTCGGGCAATACAAACATTTCTGTGTATAAACATGTCTGTTTGCATTGTTCTGGGTGTTTTTTATGTATAAATGTATGTTTTTATAAAAAAAAAATAAGTATGTTTATCAGATGTATAGTACCTACAATACAAGCTCTAAGCTTAAATTGGAGATGAGATGGCGTTGTGTGAATGTCAGTGAATATTTATTTATTTAAGTTCAAGCCAATTCGCCTCAACCATCTTAAGATTATAGAAGGGGCCGCAGCTTAGCCTGCCCTCACCTTTTTTTCCAGATAATCGGGTGATTAAGCAATCAATGTCCTAAAACTAAGTTTTATAAAAAATAAACCTCTAAGACAATGAAACGGTTGGGTGGTCCCGTCCCGACAATTTTATTCGCTATAAGTCCACCAACATCACAACAACAATTGCGTGCGATTCGCAATTCTTTCTCGGCAACCTGGAATTATTATGTACGTGAGCGTTTTGCCGAGCGCGCGACTAACGGGTTATGAAGACAACTCTTGACAGGTTGCGTTGACGTGAGATTTAGGTTGGGTTAGTTGGACCGCGTTGTCGCATTGGAGGGTTAATATTGTCTGTAGGTATCGTGTGTTGGATTTCATGGTTATGTTATGTCTAGAATATTCTACATATTTTTAAACAGTGCTATTCTATTACGTGTCAAAATTATGAGTGAAAGTAACCCTTGGTGTAATAGGCGACGTCTCTCTCTCTTTCCATTATACCAGATGGGTCGTCGAACCGGTATTGCTATTGTCCTCATTCCACGAAACCACATCAAAACTCATGGACAAAATATTGAAATACAATCAAAATATAAGTATTATAAAATATTAAAGAGTTAATTAGTTAAACATATATTTCGGAAACAATGATGTAAAAAGTATAGATTCATGATATAGTGACATCCACAGATTTCCCAATACAGGAGATGGGGCAAGCCGCGTTTAAAGTGCGACAACTGTAAGCTCAACGAGCATACACTGGCTACCAGTTTACGCTTTGTGAGACGAGTCAAGACGCACGAATATTAGAAGAAATTACCGTTTTTTTCTAAAATGCCATTCTGTGCAATTGTAACATGCCATCATCGCAATGAATCAGTAAATTTACCAAGAAATATAATAACTTTTCACAGGTAAGAACCGAAAAGAAATTGCGACACTGGGACTGCCTATAAACTTGGCGGCTTGTCCAGTCTAATGTATATTCTGATGTCTGTGGTGACATCACACCTACGCATATTTCGAATGAGCGTACGTTTACCTAATAAAAGAGCCTACAACTATATTCTCTTTGGCGGTTCGTTTTTGAGGCACGGGTGGCGTACCTTTATACTATATACAGAACATCACTGAACGGGTATAAGAGATCTAACATCTTTGTCTCGGGTGTCGGGCGCAGTTCGGTGTTGATGGAGAATAATAACTGTCTATCAGTTGTTGGTCTCCTTCAATGCCATTCTGTCATGATCAGGCGTATTATTTACTATCAGGTTAGCGTCCTGACACAGTTCTGTGTAACATTCATAGAGATATTGTACAATAAACGCGAAATCACGTTTGTAATCTAGCATTTTACATCATCAGCCTATAGGGTACAAATGTTTCCACAGTATAGCCATAGGAATATTTGACTGTAACTGCGCTGAACCTGTGCGAATTGTTAGGTGTTAATGACTACCATCCTTAGATAGGTAGCTGTGACCGACTAATTAACATGTCCTCTGAAGCAGGTCTTAAATCATAATTGCATCTATTAACTCGTTAAATTGGATCATGTTACTTGAAATGTATTTCTTTTTATTTATTATTATTTATTTATCATTTCCATATAAAAAATTGTATTAATATTTTTATATCAAATGCAAAAACCATTAAGGTTTGTAGTGACGGGATTTTGAAAATAACTTAAATGAATATTAAACCGATGGACCGACGACTTGCGGAAGGTCGCAGGTGGAGGCTGGATTAGGAAAGCGGAGGACCGGAATATCTGGCGCAAAATAGGGGAGACCTATGTTCGACAGTGTTCTGTGATAGGTTGAAGAGAAATAATAAACTAACATAACATAACATTATTTTATATCAAAACTAAGTCAACTATTCAATTGAAAGAAAAAATAATTATTACAATTAAAATATTTCAAAAACTTCTTGCTAGGAATCGAATAAGTTTGTTAAAATGTGTAAAGTCAACTATACCAAAAGTCTCTATTTTCCACCAAAAACGAAAAGCGAAATGTAATGAAGGCTATGGAAACTGCTTTCAACGCACTCCGCGCCATGTTTGAAAAATGAAATGTTTTTTTAATGCGTTCCCATGGCCTCCGGCTTTTCAGTAAGCCATAGAGCGAGTGGAGTGCGCACGCATTCAATGTTGCAGCTGCATACGGATCCGGTGCATGTACCGCCTTTCATAGGGGCATAATATGTATGCAAGTTTGTACGATATTTTCGAGGTGAATTTTTTCAAATTTGTTTCATTGACTGATAGAGAAAAAACTGGTAGTTTTTTTGCTGGAAACTTTTAATTAAAGCCTATTTCAAATTTTATATTTTATCTATGCAATGTAATTATCATACAAATATATAATTTGGGTAAGAAGCAAAGAATAAAATAGCAATTTTAGGTTGGGTGTATAGGTCTTAGTAATCTACGCAGGCCTATGGCCTACACAACCTTTGAATCTCTTAGCTGGCGTGCGCAGGTTTCCTCACGATGTTTTCCTGCACCGTAAGAGCGTCGTATAAACGTACATATTATTCCGAAAATTTTAAAATATAAACGGTACGTGGCGGGAATTAAACCGGCGCCCAAACATTTTAAAAATACTTAATACTCAATCATTTATTGCCAAACCATAATGTACATTAGATATTACCTAAAAAGTGAAACGGATATAAATAGTTTATAAGTATTAATATCCGTCGCTTCGCACCCATACTACAAGCTCCTCGCTAAATTGGGTGATTAAAGATAACCGAAAGAAATTTATTCTCAAAAGCCAATTGGCAAATGATGTGACGTCACTCTAAAATAGATGCTTACGTCACTCTTTGTCAGTCTTTGTACGTATTCCGGCTGCCAGTATGCACTCACATGCAAATGCATCGCTCGAGTCTCAGTGACGGATGCATTTCTTTCGTTCGCCACTCAAGATACTGCGGCGGGTCTCTAGACGCTGACATAGTGACGTCATCACAGACAGAATACCCTCTTTTGCGTTATTTACGTTCCATTGATAGTCTTGAAAGGAAGTAAGAGGAACATTTTTAGTACATTGAAGGTTTAGTATGGGGCGGCGTGTTTGGTAAAAACCTGATCTGAATACTTTATTTACGTCATTTCATGACGTAAACTCTTTTTTTATTTATTTACTCGTAACGCAATAAACAATGAAAACTAGCAATATGTACTTTATCGGGATTATTGAGTGACAGTGTTTTTAACCTCTATAAAGTAACACTTGTTTTTTATTTGTGGTTTTTATAATACATTATTGATTTAAATAGTACCAATATCATTTTTGTTATCGTTTGACCAGAATGATACATCAGTTTTGTCATAGTAAATGAAAATTAAGTAAATAAATATAGTTTGAAAACACATTGTTTGACCCTATAATATTCTAATGAAACACTAGGTGAGTAGTAAGCATCAGAATTAATTTTAAAAAGTTGTTTTACCTTCAATTCTTATACAAACACAATTTACATACATTAAGTGACTGTGTTATGATTGGTACTAAAAATAATTATTAAAGAGACAACAATTTCAACATTGTGTAAACAGAATCGCATAATTAATAACATTTTCTAACAATTTTCAAACACTATTTATTCAAACTAAGCATGTAAAAAGAAAATGGCGGAACACACAAGCATAAGCATTACGTTCATTAAAAAGTGAGTAAAAAAAGTAAAAACAAAGCGTATTCACTCATCCCGACAATCCTTCCCGCCGCTGAGCGTGAACGTTCGAAATTTAAAATTTAATTATGGCGCCGAGCTCCTGCAGTCGGTTTCGCTTTAGTGTTAGAGTATTGTGACAAAAGATGCGGATTTAAAAAATAAAAAGGCGTTAACCTTCAAAAGAGGTTCTGAATTTAAATATGTAAGTTAGGTTTGACGTATTTTATTGTGTAAAAGTATTGGTTTGGTCTACTGTCGGACCCTCGGCCCACAAAAAATGAAGTGTCCAGTGGACACTTAATTTTTTGGGGGCCAAGGGTATGGACATGGAGGGTATGGACCCCAAATATCGGCTTTTGGGGGACCAAATGCACTATGATATTGTGTAGATTGATATTAAATACAACAAATGAAGGCTTTAGGTATATAAACTAATGGGTTTAAGTATGAAGTTTTTTATTGAATGCGTGAAATCTTTGGAAGATATAATTCTTAATAGTTACAAGGGTGTAATTAAATGTTATAGAAGTTGCAGCATTTAAATAAATATTAATTAAAAATCAAAAACATTAGTGTTTGCAATTCTACAAGTTATATTTGGAATTTCAAAAGTTTATGTTTGACTTTAAGTAATAAATTCATATTTGAGTTAAAAGTTACAATGTTTCATCACAGTTTTTTTAACACCTTTAAAAACTAATTTAAAACGAGAAATAATATTGGTGGATATTTTTGTTGTCCTCAAGCTCCACACTATACCGCGGACTATTCTTAACAACTGGCGCCACAACTTAATTTCTAATCCTATTATAAAATTGATTTTTTATAACTTTATAAATAAATAATAAATATCGTGTGACGAGCCTTTATTTAGTAAAGGCCAGCTTACACTCGCTCACAAAGCGATTTAGAAATGCACGCCGCGCTAAAAAGCGACATTTCTTTGACATTTACGATTGATTAAAATGAAAATGGCGGAGCCTAATAAGGGACATCTTGGGATTAAAAAGGTCGCGTTAATACTTTACGAGCCATGTAGGCGAGGATGTACAAATGGAATACAAAATACATAATAATGATAATGAAAGAAAGCATAAACGAACAGCAGACATGGATAGAATTAGATGAATTTCCAAAAAAAAAGGTTTTACAACATAGTTAAGCAAACGAGATGGTTCATATGATGATCACTGATCGTTCAAGCACTCCACTCGAGTCAGCCTATTTATGCCCAATTAATAAATAAATAAATATCCACTGACATTCACACAGCCCTATCTAGCCCCAAGTGAAGCCTGTATTATGGGTACTAAACAACGGATAAACATATTTATATACATTTTTTTTGCAAATACATACATATTATACATAGAAAACACCCAGACCATTACAAACAGACATGTTCATGCACACAAATGTTTGTACTGCCCGGGGATCGAACCCGGAACCCTTGGTGTTGCAGTCGACGTCTCAACCGCAATACCAAATGGGTCGTCAAATTGTCCGACATATGTTATTTATAGATTAATTAAATCACAAGCCAAAGTCCAAGTTACCTATGGTAAATCCTACCTATACTCAAGTACTCGTATTACACTGCAATTCCAAATCCATACAATCAATGAGGACTGTCCAAGTCCTAGCCCACAAGTGAGTTAGTATGTGTTTAGTTAGTGATATTTACTTTTGTTTTTCAGAAAAATTGTACTGTAGCTTGTGAAATTAATGCCTATAAGAGACCTAACTGTGTAGTCTACTTTGAAAGACAAATGGCTGTCTTTACGGAAAATGATAACTATTCATATCAATAGTTTTTTTTCAACACTATCTATTAAGGGCAAGCTTTTTACTCATCATTAGTGAACTGATCGATCTGTTTGCTTTGTTGGATTCGGAGATTTTAAGTTTATGTTGACCTGCTGATTAAGAAAAACGCCTTCACTGCCATTTGTACTGAAAATAAAATGGGCCAATCATTGTCTTGCCTTTAACCCATTATTTAGGGTCGGTCAATCTTTTTCTCCCAAACGTTTTTATCAGCTGTGTCATCCACACAAACCTGCTGAAGCAGGTATATCCATCTTTACACAATCCATCCATTTTTATTTGGACTCCCTCTGTTTACGCATCCATCCACATGCGGATTAAACACTCGCTTAATTTGCCATTTATCTCTCCTCATGACGTGCCCACACCAAGCTAACCGATTTCCTCTCAACTCTTCAGTCACTGGTGCCACTTTCAGGCTTTCTCTTACGTACTCATTTCTTATCCTATCCATTCTCGTAACACCACACATACATCTCAACATACTCATTTCGTTTACATGCAATCGCCTTTCATCGTTCTCTTTGATAGCCCAACACCATACATTAGAAAAGGCTTTATGACCGTTTTGTAAATTTTGTCCTTCAATTTGAGGGGCATCCTTGGGTCGCATGTTGTGACCTGCCGCGATTTTATTTTTCCATCTTGCGTTAGTTTTGTGCTGCACTGTAGTACGATCTATTATATATAAAAAGAATACAAATTAAATTAGGAACTTATCTATCCTGATTTATGTTTCCTGCAATTCCGAGAGTTGTTTTAAATATACGCTCTCCAAGCCGAGAGGTTCTCTATGTAACAGAAAAAGCGTCAGTCACAAATCTAGGTCAAGACTCACTAGACTCGTGAGAGCAAGTGTTGTTTTTAACGTAATTAGTGTAGCTGAGCCAACTACAGCTGCAAAGCTGGTTCATGAAAAGGTAATAGGTCGCCAGCACAACTGGAACCAGACAGGAGATTTCGCTCCAAGGGCATTGAGCTCAGCTTACATTTGCCAGACGACTCGTTAACTTTTCTATCTCACTCCAAGTTGAGAATTGTACAGCTATATTGAGTTAAAAGCTGAATTTGTTTCAATGGATTTGAATGGGGTGAGGTTTTTATAACTCTGTTGTGGTGTAAGTTCGAATTGTTTTAAAATGTAGTGTTAAAACATTAGACAATTCAAAAATTGCCTTTAGAAAAATAGGTGCTAAACTGTAATAATTCTATTGATGATTACCGATATGAAAAATAGTTTAAAATCGAGTAAATAAAATATTTATTAGTGTAGATTATACTTTATTGTTTTGTTCTACTTTATTACTAGACTAGGAACTGCCATACGCGCCTAACGCTTTTCATTTTCCTTGCTCTTCAGGGTGTGATAACATACAGCACAATAAGTGCGTTCTAAGCATTTTGATAGAAGAATAGAATAGACTAGGAGCTCACGCGTGATAATTCCTTTAAAATGCAAGCGCATTTATACATAATGATCCTACCAAATACACATCAATTAAAATTGTATATCCAACCTATAAGATCCTAGGTGTAGAGCACAGGCCTGTCTACACAGCATTGCTATGGGGAAATTGGGCTGTGACCCATGATGCGGACCTAATGTAAGCGGTTCCTTCATATAATCACAAATATAATTCGTGTGAAATTGGTGACCATGGTATTCATTTTCCCGTTACTACATCATTAACTTTAATAAATTAAACATCTCAGAGCAATTTAATAATGAAGCATCAAGAAAACGTCCTAATTTATAAAGCAACTCCTAACAATGACCGAAAACAGCGGAAACACTGAAGCAACAAATTTGTTTACGGCCCAACTCTCAAAAGTTTAAAGTCGCGAGAAGATTCAATAAGAGCAACTGTTCCGAACTATCCGCCCGCCAAAAATGTAGATTCAGTTTATTCAAAGTTCGCCCGGAGTTATTTAATAAGGGCGAGACAACACAATTCCATGCTTTCTCCGTCGCCGGTGAGGGTTTGTTTTAATTCGGCGCCATCTGCCGCGGTGCCGCGCAAACTTGCAGACTTTATAATGTTCACGCAGCACACACCGCGTCAGCCTGTTTTGTTATTCTTACAACGTCAGTTTTTAGTTGGCAAATTTTGCATTACGGAACTGACGGTTATGTTTTGAAACTCAAGCTGGAAGCATCTTTAGTCGAATAATTGTAATGTTCATAGTTCTATACTGTAGGTCAAGTTTTGACCCAGTATGAAGTAAGCTAGAAACAATACAAAACCTCTGATCGTTAGTAGCAACTGTCGCAGCTGCTGTCGCAAATACCAGCGAAAACTGGAGTTCAGGTACTATTTTCCTTTTTAAATAAAAAGGAATAGTACACAAAACCAGCCCTGCAATACCTAAAGCTTATTAAAATAGGAAGAGAATAGTTTTAATTTTACGGTCATTTTCTACGACTTTTTAGGTAAAACACTTGTTTTGTAAGGAACAAAAGGGTACATCAAAGGTATCCATCATCTAAAACACATCAAATTTTGACAAAGATTAAGATTAAAATAAAGTTGCATATACCGCAAATGGATACCATAAATCTCGAACTGAGACCGTACTTCATTACCATTAATTCAGACCATAAAAGAGTCTTGTTTAAGCAAATTACCGAGGAGACTGCAGCGACCAACTAGTATAATGAAATTAGTACTGCGATCCGAGGTTAAGATAGAAGAATTGAATTATAGCTGATTCCAGCCGCTAAGAAATTCCCCGCAAAAGGGGAAGTTTGGAGTTAATTATAAGAGTTGTTAGTTACAACCAATGAATCAGAACCGGATAAGCGAACCATTAGGAAAAGATACGGTTTGTAAGATTCAAAGTTGAATTTTTACGTTTCGGGCTAAGATTGGTTTTAGATAAACGGGATACTAATGATGCACTTGTAAATAGATGTTTTAATTTGTTTTCATTATATTTTTTTAAATATCGTTTGAACCTATAGTACTAATGTATGTTATAAGTTCACGCTCACGTCTATTGATATCGAGTAATATGAATTACAAAGAATAAAAAATAAATAAAATAAAATAAGTTTATTTGACAACTTCAGCACAATAAATACAATAGTTTCACAGCGCAACAATCAATAGGTAACTGCTTATATGCTAAGGTTGTATCGAAAACGCTTCCTATTCTAATTAAGGAGAGTGTACTTACTTTCTTCAGCCTGTCGTAGTCCGCTGCTGGATTAAAAACATAGATCTCCATTTTGCGCCTGATATCCCGAACTTTTGCAAGTCATCAGTCTATCGGACCGAAGAGCGTCCTGTGTAAGGATTAATTTTATTACATCTAATAACTCTATTTATAATTTACTTTTTAAAAATAAAGTATAAGCTAGACACCATTTACAAAAACCTTTTTTAATAACAATTACCATGTTCCAAATAAAATAATATCTTGTATGGTGACTCCTATTTATACGCTCCAATATTTTGATTCATTTATTATAGCAGTTCTGTATACGTGTGGGTTCCGAATCGATCCTGTATGGCTTAATATTGGGGTTAGGGTTGTCGTTGACGCATTTAGTTTACTTGTCATTTGCAAGGCCAGAGGTCATTAGGGTTAGATTTTAACTTGTATTCTTCTCAGATCTTAATGTATTTTAGCAATCACATTAACAATTTAATTTGTTTCGTAAAAAAAATAAAAACCTTACAAAATTGGTGGCCGGAGTCCCCTTTTAAACAAATAATGCAATGCCCTTAATGTTGCTTTACAATCAGTTATACATAAGTTTCGGCGATATTGACTTGAATCCGAAAAGATACCTTTGGACTGGGACTCCATACAGTATTGTTTTATATGATACGTCAGCATTTTTGTACCAGAAAAGACGAAGTAATATTATTGTAGCACTATTTTAAGGGATGGCGGTAGCCCCCCTGAACTTGTACACTAACTTTACTTAACAAAGAATATTAAGGACTTCCGGTTACCTGAATCACTCGATGAATCGAGTGAAAAGCAAAGGGATTATGTGTTAATGACTTGAATTTTACACTATTCTTATTGTCTAGATATCTACTACATAACTAGGTCTAGACCTTAGTCCTAGATCTTGTCTAGTCATGCGTGCAAGACATCGTGTCGCCATCGAGTGATATTGAACCAATACTTGCCACGCTGATTAGTGCTTGTTCGCGATTGAATCGGTAATTTTGAATTAATACTATGAAGACCCTAGTGGTATTTTTGGATAGACCTTTGTCAGCTAGCATATATTAAAGCTATAGAAGATGTTAAATATATATTGTTCCTCAAGTGCCTCTTCTATCCTGAAGGTTGGTTGTCAAATTCTTGTACTCGGTCTTGTCAATCGCTAGTCGGAACAGTTTTTCGACGGAAGTAATGCCAGTACACTCTCGGATATTTCGCAGCCATGTTTTTTTCTTGCGTTCAGCTCGCCTCCTTTCTACTTTGCCCATCATATCAAGTTGAAGTAGAAGTTACCATACTATTGCAGTTTAAGCTGAGGCTGTGTGGCTGATTGGCCACTGGATTATAAGCTTTTATTCATCTTTCTGTTCTATTCTGTGTTTATTGTCTTTCGTTTATTTGTTTTTTTTTTATGTTATAGGGAGCAAACGAGCTAGAGAGTCACCTGATGGAAAGTGATTATCTCCGCCCATAAACAACGGAGACACCAGAAGTGTCACCGGTGCGTTGCTTGCCTTTTAGGAAGGAATACGCTCTTTTCTTGAAGGTTCCAATGTCATATTTTCCGGGGAAAACCGTGCTGGGAGTCGTTCCATAAAGCAGTGTGCGTGGAAGAAAGTTCCGCATAAATCGAACGGTTGTGGAACGCCAACCATCAAGATGATGAGGATGAAATTTCATCTTATGACGGGTAGTCCGATGATGGAATGCAGCAGCAGGTATAGATCGAACAATTTTTTGGAACACTCCCCATTATACAAACGGTAAAAAACACAAAGACTTGCAACGTCTCTGCGTAAGCCCAAAGAGTCAAGACAACGGTGATTGTTGGATCATTGACCATCCTAGCGGCTCTACGTTGTATGCGATCAAGAGGAAGAAGAAGGTATTTTGGTGCTCCAGCCCAAAGATGCGAGCAATACTCCTATGTGGACGCACCTGTGCCTTATAAAGCTGAAGACGCTGGTGGGGTGGGAAGTATTGCTTCGCTCTGCTAGCACACCCAGCTTTTTTGAAGCTAATTTAGCTTTGTCCTCAAGTGACCACGAAACTGAACATCACTAGAAATGTCTACACCAAGGATACCGATGTCAGGCTTTATAAAGGAGTGCTACCTAACCTTGACCTACGACAAACGGATCCTTTTTAGTGGTGAATGCGCATGCTTGTGTCTTCTTTGGGTTAAAAGAAACTAAATTGTTTGTGCCCCATTGCAAGACATTATCAAGAGATGCCTCGATTTCGGACACAAGCTTTTTCCGACTGTCATCAACGGATTGCCCGAGGGGCATGAACGGCCAAGGTATAAGGCATCCCCGGTGCTGTCATCCGCATAACAATGATAATTGCTGATTTGCAACATCATTAATGTGCAGGATGAATAAGGTAGGAGAAAGTACACAGCCCTGTGGAACACCAGCATTTACGGGCATCAATTCCGAACATGAACCGTCAACAACGACATTAATGCTCCGCCCACTAAGAAAACTGGTGATCCACCTGCACAGTCCCTCAGGAATCCCGTAAGAGGGAAGATTTGTTACGTTTATATGCAATGTAATTAATTTGTGGCCAATAAATGTTTTCTTTCTTTAAGTATCGCGTATCTATCGTGTCGGAGCACGTGACCAATCTATAGTAAATATTAAATTTGTAGTAGATAATAATGCTGTAGTAACAGTAGTTTCCAGTTTTTAAGCTACCGATGGCAGCCCTGATGGAAGTCAATCATGAAACGTCAAGACGACACTTGCACGCAACTAATAATCCACTAACGAGCCAATGCCACTGCTCCGCTTAATTATAATTAACCTCAGACATCTGACATTTCGACAGTACGGTGGTTTGAGGAAAACTTACGGCCAGCTTGTTTACGACAGTGCATGCCGATTTGTCCTAGGAGCCATAAACTATATAATCCAAACCATAAGATATCATGGCGACCCATTTGGTGTAGCGGTTGAGACGTCGACTACAACACCAAGGGTTCCGGGTTCGATACCCGGGCAGTACAACATTTGTGTGCATGAACATGTCAGTTTGTAATGGTTTGGGTGATTTCTATGTATATGTATGCATTTACAAAAAAATATAAAAGTATGTTTATCTGTTATTTAGTACCATAATACAGGCTTCACGCTTAACTTGAGTCTAGATGGAGCTGTGTGAATGTCAGTGAATTTATTTATAGAATCCAAACCAAAAACTAACTAAGAATCATCATTATTATTAGATCTTAAAAGTCTACTGCTGAACGAAGGCCTTCCCTAATAATTTCCATGCGGACCAATCCCTACCAGTTGACATCCATCTGCTACCCGCCACCTTAACCAGGTCAAAAATAGAGTACTTCCACATTCAACCCCCAATTTTTCTACCGGTGAATAAATGAAAATACTTCGAATATACCAAAATTATTCCAACGTACTCACTGTCAATAAGTAATCTTTCAATAAATTTTGTATTTTTCTTAAAAATGTGCTGTAATATATTTTTTTAATAAGTGGACACATGCTAACATATTATTTACTGCCAGGACTTCTTAGCAGTGAATGTCAGTGGATATTTATTATTATTCTGAAAAAATATGTCACCTACTTTTGTAAACTACTACCTCTGGACAAGTACGAATAAGTAAGCAATCCTTTTAGTGGTGGTCAGGATTGTTCCATTACGCTAATGTACTTGCAGAGTAGTAGAGTCTGCAGCAGTAATGTACTTAACACAGGCCTATGCAGTTTGTAAATCGATTACCAATAGGCCGGGCTCAACGCACAATGGACATTATCATCCTGGTACAGGCGGTTTCGGAATAATGTCACATATGACAATATTGCGTTGGTTGCAACGTTTAATTTACTTCCGTAAATACTATCATACCTTTAAAAAAATTGTGACATACACAATTTTAATACTAGGAATAGAAACAAACTTGCTGTTCCAGACTTGAGACTACATAAAGTAGGTAAATCTTTTATAGGAAGATGTATAAAGTTTTTCAATAAGGTACCGCAAAATATTGTCGAGTTACCTTTACACATGTTTAAAGCTAGAATAAAAACGACCTTTCTAAAAAAGAGTACTATACTATTGACGAATATTTATGTGATAAAAATCCATGGTCTTAAACTGCTCAGCTACTTCTGTGTTTGTAAAATATCTGTACATTAAAATCATTGAGTTTTCCTGGGTGCTTCTTTCTCAGCAGGTCAAAACGCCGAAGCGCTTTTTTTCAAGTATCAAAATTCATTATTGTGCTTTACTTTGGTATTTTAAATGTATTTTTTATTGAATTTTTTGTATTCTTTTTGACGTTCATAAGTGCTTTTTGTAAGCCTAATCTGAATAAATGAATTTTGAATTTGACTTTGAACGTTGTTATGCAAGAATTTCACGGGATTCATTCAATTTAGATAAATATATATTTACTAATACTAATATGATAAAAATTGTGCATATAATTTGCTTATATAATTATTTTGATAACAAATGATATGATTCTGTACAAAACACATTTGTTTTGATAAGAGTAACTACTGAGTTTCTTGCTGGATCCTTCTCAGTGGAAAACTACCGTCCGAACCAGTGGTAACTTCATTTGACATTCTTAAGTGTTCTGTAAGGACCTAAACTGAATAAACACTATTCATTTTCAATTCGGGAATTCAAATTCATAAACAATAGAAAGTATTTAATTTATTTTTGACTGGAACATTTTATCGATAAGTCCTATTTGTAATTTTATGGAAAAAAAACTATCCAATTCAAAATCTGTCTTATAATATATTACATAGTATTATATTTTAAGTAATTTATAACAGCGAACGTTCTTGCACCCTTGATTTAAAAAAGTTTAGTGAAACAGTGAAACGTAAAAGGTACTTAAATTTGTTATTTTTTTAAGGTTAGCATACAATCATGGTAATTGTTACCGCCATGAACACTAGCACTCTTTTTTCGTACGAACTTTTCACCGTCGGTCTTTACAGTTTCACCCGGGTGGTTTAACGCAGATGGTCCTCAGCCTTTAAAAGATTATGCAACGAGCCTAAGAACGTCCCAGAGGGACTCAAACGTCGGCAAGTAACGTTTTATGTGGCCTTGGTAACCGAGTCCATTAACCTGACGCGGTGACCCAATGTGTAGGCGAATCACCAGACCATGTTCGCGATTGCTGGATGTCACGAGTTCAATTCCAGATTTAAGAAGTATGAAGTCAATTGTTTTCTTTCTTAAATAAATAATTCTTTGCACGTACTTCATAGGCATTATCTAGCTATGTATATCCGTTTCCGTATTAAAAGCCAGTTAGCTGCAACCTTATCTGCAGTAATCCCAGAGCGCGCCACATCCTAAACATTAGGTCTAAACGCGGCTGATATACGAGAAAACGTTTTAGACCCGGATTAACTTGGATTCCAGTCTGTGAATGTGCGTTAATTTCTATTTAAGGACCGAATATTTGTCGGTAGTTGGTGTTAGTTGTGCAAGATTGCAATTTGGTCGAATTTTGTCCGTTCTACTAGTGGAAGTTACTATGAAAGTCAAAGTACAGTTTTATCTATCTCTAATTACAAAACAGTGTTTATTAATATGGAAAAACTCATTCATTAAATTTCGTATGTGTTACTGGAAAAAATATAAGAGAGTTTTCTCAATAAAGTGTCGGTAAGTATTTTTATGCTTTTATGTATTGCAAATGTTCATTGGCGGCGGTATGAGATGAGATTCCACAGTTTGCGTATGGTATGAGATGCAGAATCTAAAAAGCAAAAAAACACTTATTTGGTGTCTTCAGACTCCAAGTGATAAGAATTGATAGCATTTTTTGTTAAGGTTACCATCTGCCTCACTATTGCTTACCGCCAGGCCTGGTCTACTGATAAATCGACAAATTGCCGTCAACTATTCGACAAAGGTCTCAACTATTTATAGCGTAAGACACTCCCCGAACCAGTGGGTCGAAAACTGCGAAAGGTAAGCAAGTAGAGGCTGAATGTGAAAAACGGTGCAGGATACATGCTGTAGATGGGGGAGACGAATGTTTAACGTAAACACATCTTCTATAAAAAATATATTATCAAAGCCTTTTTCAAATGTTCTATTAAATACTTTACATGATCTGTCCAAGAAAAACAATTTACTGAGGTAATTGTTCATAGAGCGTTGGTGGCTCAATGGTGTGGACTGTCGCCTTCCTACCGGGAGGGCTGAGGTTCAAATCCCGACACGTACCAATGTGTTTTCGAATTTTCGAAAATATATGTACGTTATCCGACGCTCTTACGGTGAAGGAAAACATCGTGAGGAAACCTTCATGCACGCCTGCGAAGAAATTCGAAGGAAGTCGTCCAATCCGCACTGGGCCCGCGTGGACGACTCAGGCCTAATCACCCTATACGGGTAGGCTCGTGCCCCTCGGTGGGGACGTTTAATGAGCTGATGATGATGATGAACTGTTCATCTAGTTATTATTACAAGATTTAGCTAAGTCTCCGTGTTCTCTCTGCTTTTTAAAACATCAGCAACACAATCATAGCTTCAATGGAGTTATGGCTGGCATATTAATAATCATAAGTAAACCAGTTGCTCACTTGCCTACCTATGAAGTCACCAAAAAGAAAACCAAATTACTATACAAACTTCCACATACTCGAACAACGTAGATAGTTGTTAAGTCCCCGCTGTGAGATGTCGCAGCTCTGAAACTGTACTCGCCAGATTATCCCATGATAATGAACTGGCTCGTCCACTCCGTTTTCATTACTATAACGAGTAGTTTTCTCGGTCTAATGGGCCATAAACATCGCCGCAAATAGAGTAGGAAGGAGTCTACAATAATCTTGGCCTACGTCGTGTGGATGTGGAGTTAGTTGTATTATCTGGATGCGGCAATCGAAAAAAATACTTTAAAAATACTCTTTCGAATCATGAGACAAACGGATCTTTCTGACGTTCCCTTTGAAATGATTTTGTGTAGTGTACGATAAAACTGTAGAATGAGTTTCTACTGGAGAAGAAAATATTTCCAGAACAATACGATCTCCTTAAAAACAGAGCTTAATTTTGGGAACTGGTCATTCAATGTTTGCGGTCGGCGAAGTGGCTTAGCATAAAGTGAGCCGTATGATAGATGCCTCCTATTAATAAAAAAACCATCTCATTAGGTCAACATTAAATGGAATTTAAAACGATTTAAAAATGGGGATGCTTTAATGTCTAATTTAAACAATGATTCATAATATATTTCTCATATTATTTTATAATTTAATAGCCACAATTAACATTTTTAGTATTGTTTATAATCAATCGATAAGTTAACATGTCTAGGACACTTATTCCTTTACCATTACAAACAACATTTAAATAAATGACCTATGTTACATCTTGCCTCTCTATATCAAAACAGATGAGTACAAAGTAAGTTTTCGCCGGGATAATCTCACAAATTTTACGTCACTTTGATTACCGCCCGGCCTACGCTCCGGGTTTTGTATGTGATAGTTTAAGTTTTTAATGTCCGAGTTTTGGAACTATGACTTAATGACAATGTCTTGGGCCTTACTTGTTAAGCCCGGGGCAAGGGGGGAGTTAAGATCTTAGTTTGATAATTATCTCGAGTTAATCTCATTTCGCTGGTAGTGGCTTTAGGATAATACTGTTGAATACTTATTTAGTGAGCCAGTAAATGTTCAGTGTAATTTGTTTTGCAGATTTTTTTCTCTAAAAAGCCTGTAGAAGTTATGGGCTAATGAGACATCGACTTTTATTTATTTTATACCAATTTTACAAACAAAAATTTTGTGCATGAACATGTTGTTTTCAAGCTGGGTGTTTCTATTCATATTATGTATTCACAAAAAAGTATGTAAGTGTGTTATTTCGTTTTGATCCATTACTCAACAGTAAAATCTCCTTGCTTGAACTGAGGCTAGATGGCGCTGTGTGAATGTCAGTGGATATTAAAAAATAAGCGCTCGTATTTACCCTAAGGTACTAGGTAGGTAATGGTGCGTTCTTACTGCGTGTTCTGTCACACGCCGCGCCGCGCCCGTGTTGCTTTATAGGCGCCTGCGCGCGCCTTTGCAACTTTAAACGAAAAGCACACGCCACGACGCGGTTGCTTAAGCCGCGTCACACCGAGCCGATCACACTACGCGTGGGCGCGTGCGGCGCGTAATATCACACGCAGTCAAAACTCATCATAACAAAGCTACCAATTTTATTATAAGCCAAATAATTTCGACAAATAATAAACTAACTGGAAACTCAATCTCACTCAAAAAATATCCGCGACAAAAGTCTGCCCATCGCGTCAGTTGGACATAATTTTCATTCAAAATCACGTCGCTCGCTACATGTCGTAATAACAGTAGTGTGCTACCGTTTTTGATATTGACTCTTTCTATGACGTGCTAAGGTCAAAATTTTAAAAACTATACGTATGTGATATGAGCTCGGACATTTTATGGCAAACGTATATTTGTGATTGTGCGTCTAATTAGTATTGTTGATATAAGCCAACTTAGCATAATTATCATTATAACACTATCCTACAGTAAGCCAAACCGCATCTTACGTCCAAATTTGTGTGAAACCGCAGTCAGCAATGGCCAATATCCCGGTCCAAGTAATCCGACAGGCGCCGGGGCTCTTTTCACATGCCGATATTAGTAGTGTTTAGTGAGCTTAGCTCGCTTAATTAGCTTCAACGTGGGGAGCTTTTGGGGTATTCGGTAAGATAAAATTAATTGTATCTGTGAGGGGAAAATACTTTTTCATTTCATGTTATAATATTTATTTTAAAAAATATACCTTTATTTATACTAAAGTTACCGACATAGCCCGCCGGATCAGCATGTTGAAGTGGGCTGGTCACGTATGTCGCAGAATCGATGGCCGTTGGAGCAGACGAGTTCTGGAGTGGAGACCGTGTCTCGGCAAGCGTAGCGTAGGATGCCCTCCGGCCCGATGGACCGACGACTTGCGAAAGGTCGAAGGTGGAGGCTGGATGAGAAAAGCGGAGGACCGGGATATTTGGCGCACAATGAGAGAGACTATGTCTAGCAGTGGACTGCAATAGGTTGAATAGGGATACCTTTATTATGTAAAAGGAATTATTACAGTTGCATAGAAAGATAAAAAGTAAAATTACCAGGTATACGAGACCTTGCATCTGCTGTCTCGGGGAACGGGCACAGAACAGTGTTGAGGGAAATCGACAACCAACTGTTATTACTTTGTTTCAATACGACATCTGTAATGGTCAGGCGTATCACTTACCACTAGATGTGCGCACTGACCGTCCCGTTCATTTATGACATGAAAATGTTCCAGACCAATATAAAGAGACATGTTCGCGCGTAAAAAAGTTTATACTGCCAGGGTATTGAACCTCGAACTATTGGTTTCCTAGATTCCCGCCGCTCAGTTTCCAGTGAAGACCTAACTGTTAAAATTATATCGTCACTATACAAAACCAATTAAATGTCTTAAAATTGAAATTATCCGCCTACTTCACGGAGGCGGGTCCGTTTAGCGAAATAGCGATCTCATCGCTCGCGCTTTACATAGGCTTAACACTATTAAGGCAAAGGCGTTAGCGTTTTGAAATACTAAATTAAAAAATCACATACCGTTGCTTATATTATGTAAAGTTGTTTTGCGTTTGTAATGTGCTATCAATAAAACTTTCCATAACAATGTATCCTGATATTGAAACCTGTGTCAGCTTGTGAAAAAGTGTGTTTAAATAATTATTAATAAATAATTGCTATTTTAACGTCCTCTCAATAAAGGGATCTACGGAAATTCAGCGAGTAGGTATCTACGGACTCCTGGACTTTATGCTAAGTAGGTGCCTATACTGCGACACATTTGTACCTACATCTTTGTTAGCAAATATTTTGTATAAATAATGATTATTTTTCTATTTTCTAATCAATTTTAATATAAATGTATGTATATGTATGCACTGAGCTCAACCAAGGGATACTTACACATTTAACCGGTATTTTTCTACCGGTCATGCACCAGTTTCAATTCCATATTCTACCGGCCATTTTAATAATTCCAGATTAAACTGGCAGCTTATTCAAACGGCGGCTCGTTACGTTTCGACGAATAAGTACGGTTATCGGACACATAAAATTATCCCTTATATTTTTTCCCTTCCCTTTTTTGGTTGGCAACTCACTCGTTGTCCTTTAGAGTAACGAGTATCCATGAGTGGTGAAATCACTTATCAGGTGATTCGTCTATTCGTATGCTTACCGATAATTTAAAAAAAAAACTTTTTTAAAAATTTTGGGCAAAGGAAACCATCAATTGTAATATTGAAAAGGTTTACTTTTAAAATTTTTGGGCAAATAAACCATCAATAATCTAATTTAAAAAAAAGATTATTTTTTTAAATTTTAGGCAAAGGAAACCATCAATTCTCTTATGCCTTGCACGGCACCCGTTAACCTGAAACCTGGAACCGTGCCACAGAAGCAGGTTATTAACACTGGCCGCGCTCTTGGCACCCGCTCCGTGACAAATGAAGCCGAGGTTATGAAGGAACCCCCATATTTAGGACTTACCAGATGTTCGCTGTTGCTGCATCACGTAAAATCAGAGCCTCAATTCCTATTACTTGACATTACAACGCTTTACGATCCAACTGAAAGTTTGGTATTCAAGTACATTTTTTTTGTATATACATACATATTATACATAGAAACACCAGACATTACAACGACTATGTTTACGCACACAAATGTTTGTATTGCCCGGGGATCCAGCCCGGAACCCTTGGTGTTGCAGTCGACCTCTCAACCGGAACACCAAATGGATCGTCAAATTAATGGTGTTACCTATTAAAATCTATCATAAAACAGAAAGAATGAGTGCAATACGAATTATTAGCGGAATTGGGGACCAGATATCCGCTGCTACTGCATCAAGTAAAATCATAAAGTTGTTGCGGTTTTGATAAAATAACAGCGGTATGCGTGGACTTGAACGTATTGGCTTTGAACTTTACTGAGTAATGGTAGACCAATCTAAAATTAGCGAAAGATTAATGTCACTGAATATCATGCATGCCAATGCATGCATGGCGGAGGATCTATTAACCGTACCTTCTTCACATCTTTTGATTTTTTATCTCATATCTTTTATTTTATTTCTTCTCTCTTTAACATATTGCAGTCCACTGCTGGACATAGGTCTCCCCCATTTTGCGCCAGACATCCCGGTCCTCCGCTTTCTCATCCAGCTTCCACCAGCGACCTTTCGCAAATCGTCGGTCCATCGGGCCGGAGGGTCCTACGCTACGCTTGCCAAGACGCGGTCTCCACTCCAGAACTCGTCTGCTCCAACGGCCATCGGTTCTGCGACATACGTGATCAGCCCACTGCCACTTCAACTTGCTGATCCGGCGGGCTATGTCGGTAACTTTAGTTCTCTTACGAACGTAAGAGAACTAAAATTACCGACATTCTTCTCTTCGTTGCTATTTTTAGTCAGCAATTAATGCTTGTAAAAATTTTCTTCACTGCTCTTGTCATGTCTTCGTGTATGAAAAATTCTACAACATTTTTACACGTTATGAGAGACTGATACGTTTTGTAGTCTTTCTAGTCGTTTTTTAAAGTTTCATGTGCATATAAAATCTGCCAAGACTGAATGTAATTGAGCATCTTCCAATTTGATAAGATATATTTTCGTCATATATTTTCATTAACACTAGATAACTTCTTTTAAATTTTCTTTAATATGCTTAAAATTCATATAATTCGTTTTTACAACCAGTAAATTGAAATTGAAAAATTTTTTATTCAAATAAATCTTTACAGATACTTTTGAATCGTCAAAACAGTATATTTTTTTATTATTAATGACTCTACAACCGGTTCGGATGCTGCCATCAACGAGAAGATCCGGCAAGAAACTCGTGGTTACTCTTTTCAATAATTGGTTTTACAGAGTTTGGTCAAATAACAAATTTATACATCAATTATATGCGTCTGCTCCTGGAACACAATGCAGGCAGACTAAACCCAAATTTTGGTCTGCTAATATTCATCTACTGTGTAATATCCTTTTTTCAACAAGGTAGTTTTAATTAAAGCTTTAAACTTATGCAAGGGCAAATCAACAATATTTTGTGGCATTTTATTAATTTTTATATGCCTAGTAATGTTCCAAAACTCTTTAATAAATATCACATGTAATTATACAAGTAAGGAAATATAACGTTTGGCAATAAGAATATTCATTAGGAAGATAACTACAGATGTGTGAGAAAATCCCGAGAGATAGAACTTTTTATCGGAGCCGGCCAAGTTAGTGACTAGGTTGCAAGTAATTAAGTTTTTTCAAGTTGTTAAAGATCGGATACTTTATTCGCATCTTGTTATCGAATAGTTTACGAGTATTACCTTTGATATGTGTTTTTTTATTTTATATAGTAATCAGGAAGGTTCCAAAATAGTATTCATAAATTCCAAAACCTCCACAGGTGATCCTTGCAAACTCCAAAACTCCAGCTAATTCGTGTTGGAATTCAGCAGTTTTTCCACGGCGGAAGCTCCGAGCGGTGTCTGACCGCATGAATATGTATGGCGCAAGTTTGTCCTACCTGATTGGGTTTTCTTCATATTATTTTGCTCAGAAATTAAAATATGATTTGATTATTTATTTGCTATACAAAATCTTTGATTCGCTTCAAACTAAAGTACAAACTTAAAAGCTATATTAAAAATATAAAAAATACGATTAATTAAATATATATAAATCATGGTTCATAATTAAATAAAAAAAAAATCGTTTGCACAGACTTACTATAAATATCTAGAGTTTGAGTTTGTTTCAGTATTAACACAAAGTGACCAATGAATGATGAATTCATTATTATTCAATAAAACATACCAATTAAATACCAACGAAATTATAGTTCATCATCCGGGTTGGTTCTAATCCGTTTTCATCTTCAGCCTTTAACATCTCAATTCAGGGCACAGGCCTTCCCGCAACGCATAGCTTCAAGCATGCATTGTAACTCACGAGTACATCTGAATTTACTTAAATCTAACTAAATTACATTTATATTAAAGTTACTTTTTTTAAGAATATCCTATGTATTATAAGAAGCTTTAAATACTTATCCCTTGATGCAAACTTTAGCAGATATGATTTTATATCTTTTTCATAAGCAAAAAGAACCGCCGGCAGGTAGCGACATCTGTCTCCGGGTGGAGGAATATAATAAAGCTTCGCGGATTCGCCGCTGCACACGAGTGGCGCTAGTTTACTTGCATTGCACTGTGTAGCAGATGAAATCACATTTCGGAATGTAGCGAATCTTAAGTTTGCACTTAAGTATTGTTCATAATCTTAGATAAATAATGTACTTACTAGACATCTCACTTAAAAAGTGTCCGCGACAAAAGTCTGCCCATCGCGTCTATTGGGCAGTATTTTCATTCGTAATCACATCGCTTTCTACATGTCGTAGTAGTGTGCTTGTGCTTTCGATTTTGTAGTCTTTGCGTGACGCGTTAAGGTCAAAGTTGGGATGAATAATTTCACTTTCTAAATATAACTAACTGTACTAATATTGTGTATTGGGGTTCGGAAACTTTTTGGCTGAAGTTTCTTCGTGATTGTGTATTTAATTAGTTTAATGTTGATCTAAAATCATACTGGATGTATGACTTCCTAGATAATAGCACATTAATAGGTAGATATTTTTTCTTGATTAAATGACAAAATCGTGCGTGAGTCTTTTGAACCTTAATGAAAATTAGTTTTAATTACCCATTAAATGCGAGGTTGTAGTCATCTCAATGTATTTTTTTTAAACTGATTACTGATATGTGGAAATTTGATATAAGTATTGAAAAATGCAACAAATTGATAAACTTTTGCATAGTGCACATTGATACTTGCAAAATAGAATTAATAAACAGTGATTACAAAGACAATTTACGAGATTTGCAACATTTTTAGGTTGTCATATGATTCGCCGATTTGTTTATTTATTAATAATTATATAACATTCACATGTTAATAGTAACAATATTGATTAAGGCATGCACATGTCTAATCTTGTGACTTAATAGGCTGTTGAAGGGAACGAATTTAAAAAAATAACTCATTCAAAATAATATTTATGACTTTCCTGCCAGAATGTTTTCATTTTAAGGTAGGTATTTCGATCGTGTGGTATATTCATATGCGACGTCGCCTTTTACACCAATAGTTCCGGGTTCTATACCCGTGTAGTACAAACATTTATAAATATAATTAAATATCGACTGACATTCACTCAGCGCCATCTAGCCCCAAGTCAAGTGTAAAGCCTGTATTATGGGTACTAAACAACGGATACACATACTTATATACATTTTTTTTAAACATACATATTATACATAGAAAACACCCAGACCATTAAACAGCCCGGGGATCGAACCCGGAACCCTTGGTGTTGCTATCGACGTCTCAACCTTAACACCAAATGGGTCATCAAGGCAACATTTAGATGCATAAACCAAAGTATTTACAAAACAAAAGTAAATGTATGTTTATCCGTTGTTTAGTATCCATATTATATGTGCTTAGTTTAGGGCTAGTGAGAATGTCAGTGTTTACTTATTTAAAGTGTATAGGACTGTCCGAACACAGTTTCCCAATACAGAGATGGGACGAGCCGCGTTAAAGTGCGACAAATGTAGCTCAACGAGCATACAATGGCTGTCAGTTTCGCTCTGTGAGACGAGTCAAAACGCACGATATATTAGAAGAATTACCGTTTTGTTTCCAAAATCCATCCTGTGCATGTAACATGCCATCATCGAATGAATCAGTAAATTTACCAAGTAATAGAATAACATTTCACAGCGTAAGAACCGAAAAGAAATTGCGACACTGGGACTGCCTATAAACTTGGCGGCGTGTCCAGTCTAATTGTATATTCGGATGTCTGTGGTCCGGACGCTCACTTGATGGTAAGTAATACTCCTGACCGTGACAGAGCGGCATTGAAGGACACTAGCTACAGTGCCCTCATCCCGAAACACAGAAGTGCAAAACTCCTATTTCACGAGATGATATCTGGCACTGCGGTGGTACCTACCTAGACGACTTAGTACCGAGTATACTACCTAGTTAAATTACGTAAAACATACGAGTATGAGTAGATAGTGGGTTATTTTAATGAATCGTGGCCACTAAAGCAGTTCGCTCGACAATGGTTATTGTCGTGAAGGTGCGTACACTCTGCGAGCTGGGTGTCGTTAGTCGCTATATAACCGGGTTTATTATCTGCAGGGTTGCCAAATTGGGGCATTTACCCTATAAGGTGGGTAAATTAGGCAGGTGTTATTATTTGAGAGGCATATTGTTGTAAGGGCTTTTTTTCGATTAATTATTTGTATTTTTTAGAATTATTTCATAAGTTCATGAACCAAATTACAAAAAATACATAAAAAAATTCGAACTTTATGGTGCAATGGTTGAAAACAGCGTCTCTTACCATTTGCATGCATGAATATTTCTGTAAGAATAAGTCTCTGTGTTTTTAAATATATCCGAACAAGTCTGTGTGTTTCTATAAGTAACGTAAGTCTATATTATCATAAATATTTTAGTAAAGTTACCAGTTGTTTAGTAATCACATTACAAGTTTAAGAATTATTACGAATTTAATATGGTTTATTTATATAACTTTTTGTTCAAATAGAAATTTTAGGGTTTGTACCATCAGTTGTGTTAGTTCAGAGGTTTAAAACTGAAATTTTAGGGGTACATATTATTTTGGAGCTGGTTACACTGTCTGCGTGAGCCACCCGAGACTAGTACGTAGTTTTCATGTCTGAAGTGTTGATGTGCTTTACATTTTTTTTACAGTTCAAATGTGTGAACTGAGTGGGTAGCTAATTAGCAAAATATAGGAAAATTTTAATGTTGCTACATTGATAAAAAATCTTCTTCTCTCTCTTTCTTCAACCTATTGCAGTCCACTGCTGGAATAGGTTCCCATTTTGCGCCAGACATCCCGGTCCTCCGCTTTTCTCATCCAGCTTCCCCAGCGACCTTTCGCAAGTCGTCGGTCCATCGGGCCGGAGGGCGTCCTACGCTACGCTTGCCAAGACGCGGTCTCCACTCCAGAACTCGTCTGCTCCAACGGCCATCGGTTCTGCGACATACGTGACCAGCCCACTGCCACTTCAACTTGCTGATCCGGCGGGCTATGTCGGTAACTTTAGTTCTCTTACGATTAAATCATTTCTGATCTTATCCCTAAGAGAGACTCCAAGCATAGCTCGCTCCATTGCGCGTTGAGTGACTTTGAACTTGTGAACCAATCCCGCAGTCAGTGTCCATGTCTCAGCTGCGTATGTTAGCGGGTAGGACGCATTGCTCAAAGACTTTCGTCTTTAAGCATTGCGGAATAGTTGACGTTAGGACATGACGTAGCTTACCGAATGCCGCCCAGCCCAACTGAATCCTCCTACTAGCCTCCTCTCGAAGTTATGCCGGCCAAGTTGGATGGTTTGGCCCAGGTAGATATACTCCTGCACAACCTCGAGACGGACGCCATCGACGCATATCGGTTGTGGCATGACACGACTGTTGAACATGACTTTCGTCTTGTCCAAATTCATGCCAAGCCCAACTCGTCGGGAAGATTCATTAAGGCTGTTCAGCATCTCCGCAAGCTCTTCCGATGACTCTGCCACGATGACGATATCGTCAGCAAAACGAAGATGAGAAATATACTCTCCATTGACGTTGACGCCTCGTTCAGACCAGTCAGGGTCTTGAAGACATCCTCCAATGCGTTTGTGAACAGTTTCGGGGATATACATCCCCCTGTCTCACACCACGACGCAATTGGATGGTCTTGTCCGCTGGTCTTGGATCTGAACGGTCATCGTCGCTGCGTTGGAGAGACACTTCATCACCTCGATATATCGCCAGTCGATACCGCATCGCTGCAGAGCCTCCAGAACAGCCCAGGTTTCGATGGAGTCGAAGGCTTTCTCGTAGTCCACAAATGCCATACACAGCGGCTGGTTATACTCTTCGGTCTTCTGTATAAGCTGCCGAACAGTATGGATGTGGTCCACGGTGCTGTAGCCTTTTCGAAACCCAGCCTGCTCCGGTGGTTGGAATTCGTCAAGTCTTATGGCGAGACGGTTCGCTACAACTCTGGAAAACAACTTATAGACGTGGCTCAGAAGCGCTATCGGTCTATAATTCTTCAAGAGAGTTTTGTCACCCTTTTGAAGAATAAGACGACAACACTTCTGGACCACGCCTCTGGTGTAGTTCCTTGGTGGATGACGGCATTAAAGAGCTCACTAATGCCCTAAGGACGGGCTGTCCACCGGCTTTTAGGAGCTCTGTCGTAATACCGTCATCCCCGGGGCCCTCCCATTCCTAAGTTGCTCCAGTGCACTAATCTCGCTAACGTCAACATCCGGGATATCCTGCGTATAATGGCGCCTTAGTGGGGCACGTGGATCTTCGGTGTCCTCGGTCTGTGGCTGATGAGCGCTCGATGAATACAGTCGTCCATAGAATTTCTCAACCTCTTCCAGGATCTGTGGGCGAGTCGCAAGTAATTGCCCATCTGCTGTCTTAAGCTTAACCAGATGGCTCTTCCCAAGTGGTTTTTGGAAAACTTTGGGCCCCTGTTCTGTTCAATAAGGTCCTTAATGAACCTTGTATTGAAACAGCGGAGGTCCCTGCGAACGAGTTTTCGTATCCGCTTGGAGAGAGCCTGATATTCCGGCGAAGCAACAGCAGCAGATGGCATCTCGCGTCTCAGCCTCATCAAATCCAGGGTTTCGGGAGAAAGTTTGGACGACTTAGCTCGTTTCATCGGCGGGAAATGCCTGCGACCCAGTGTACACACCGCCTTCACCACGTTGTCGGTTATCTCGTCCACGTCGCCAGTGGTTTCCAGCGAGTCGAATCGATTTTGAAGTTCCAATTGGAACTGTTCGGACCCATAGTGTATTTGGAGCGGCGTAGGTCTGAGAGTAGATTTTATTAAGCGAGACCGTTCGGCCTGAAAACATATATTCAAAGTGCCTCGGACAAGTCGGTGATCACTACCGGTTTTAAACCTGTTGACCACTGAGACATCTTTAAATATATGTCGCTTATCCGCCATAATAAAATCTATCTCGTTCCTTGTCACAGTGTTCGGGCTCTGCCAGGTCCATCTTCTCTGAGGCTTCTTCTTAAAGAAAGAATTCATCAAGAAGAGCCCCTCCATTTCGAGGAAGTTGACCAGCATCTGCCCCCTGTGATTCCTGCGCCCCAATCCATGAAGTCCGATTTTCGATTCGCCGCGTTCTTGTACTCCCACTTTAGCGTTGAAGTCCCCATAACAACATTGTAGAAGGTCGAAGTTGTGCCATGTATGGCTCTGGAGATATCCTCATACACGGCTTCAACCTCTTCGTCAGAGTGTGACGAGGTCGGCGCATATACCTGTACCACCTTCAGGAGTACCTGTCGGTGAGTTTAAGTACAAGGTACGCTACCCGGTTCGACACACTACTGATTTCCACAACGTTGCTGACAAGGGACTTGTGAACCAGAAAACCGCACCACCTGGAAACCCTAATAATATGATAAAAATAATAATACCAAAACCTTATCTAAAATATTTTTAATAAGAAAAATTAAGTAAGCTATATAAGTAATTATAAAATATTAAGACACCGCGTTTTTAAAAGAAAATCTTAAAAAAGTAAATACCTATAATAGTGGGTCGTTCCCGCTCGTCACCCCTAACTTTGGCCCTCCCGGAGACGAGTGGGAATTTATTTTTAAAAAATCCCACTCGTCACCCCTAACAAAACTTTATGACTCAATCAACTCTAAGTCCATAAGTTGTTCACAATGTAACCTCTTGTTTATGTATGGTCCCCTAGTACTTTTTTCCAAATAATTTTAATATTCCTAAGGGTATGTAATACAATCAATCAATCAATCGTTAGTTGCTTTTCCACTATGTTTAGAAGGTGACAATTTGTTATATAGGGACATTATGAACCTTGTCGGGCACAGCAACTTAGGAGAGGGCATTTAACACTCTTATGTATTTCATACTATATTATATAATCTTACTATGTATTTAATACTTTACTACTAGTTTTATCAGTTTCATTTTAATGTCAGTTTATGTTAGTATAAAGTGTTGCCAAGACGACCACATAATGTTTTCCCCAGTTTTCCCTGAGAAAAAGCTATCAGATCTGAATAAGTATAGCTCACAAACATTTAAACAGCTTAACTAAACCTTGGCGAAGTTTAACCGGGCACGTAATAAATAAAGTAGTGTCAAATTTAGCCAAATAGGAGATGTAAAGGGAAATCTGTAAGGTGCACAGGACAGTGTGAACTCGCTTTTAGGACTGGTGTTTCCGCAATCAAGGTATAGGGATGTCGACTGAGAGATTATGTAGGCCACTTTTTTCGATATGATAAAACGACTTATTATTTGGTGGTAGTCTCGGTACTCCAGCGTCCGGTGGCTCTTTGGACTGTTGCTCAAATCCCGCCACGTACCAATGTGTTTTCGAATTTTCGAAATTATATGTGCGTTATCCGACGCTCTTACGGTGAACTAAAAACATCGTGAGGAAACCTGCGCACGCCTGCGAAGAGATTTATAGGTTGTGCGTGAAGTCGGCCAATCCGCACTGGGCCCGCGTGGATGATTAAGGCCTACACACCCTTTACGGGTAGGCTCGTGCCCCTCGGTGGGGACGTTTAATGAGCTGATATCGATGATGGCTCGGTACTCGTCCAGGAAGGTACCACCGCAGTGCCAGATATCGTCCCGTAAAATGGAATTGTTTTGCACTTCTGTGTTTCTCGATGAAGGCACTGTAGCGAAATTACCGTAAGAGACCTAACGTCTGTCATCTCGGGTGGCGGGCGCATGGCACTGTTGGCGGAAAATAATAACTTCCTACTATTATTGATTTCATTCAAGACTTCATCGGGCATGGTAAGGCGTATCACTCACCACCAGGTGAGTGAAATGACCGTCCCGTTAAAAATAATCTTAAATAATATTTCATAAATAATATGTATTACGAACAAAATAGCTAAGGGAGATTTCTAAGATCGAGTCACGTACTTTCCCTTTGTCTTAACATCCATTGTGTTTGATGAAAAGGAAAAATCCGAAGCATCTGCGCTGATCGAGCTGTGGAGCTTTTTTCATTTGGAGGAGATAAGTTGAGCTTTCGTTACTGAACCTATTTAACGGTAGATCAGCTGTTGTAGAAGTCCCGTACTATAGCTAATTATAAGTTCTGTACGAAAATCAAGGCCATTATATTTAATAATTTATTGTGTGCGTGAAGGCATACTATTCAACCTATTGCAGTCCACTGCTGGACATATGTCTCCCCCATTTTGATCCAGATATCCCGGTCCCACGCTTTTCTCATGATAGCGTAGGACCGGGATATGTCTTCCTGATCCTTGACTCTTCCAGTAGACATATCTTGTTTGTATTGTTATTGGTATATTGTGTGGATGTCTTTTTATGTTATTAATTGATCGAGATGGTCAGTTCTCTCAACTTACGGTAAGTGATACGCCTGACCATGACAGAAACATTGTTGATAAAAATCAATAACAGTAAATAGTCATTATTTTCCGTCAACACTGCCCTGCGCTTGTCGAGCAGAGTGTCGTTGGCTCATTGGTGTAGACTGTTGCTTTCCGATCTGGAGGGCGCAGGTTCAAATCCCGCCACGTACTCAATGTATTTTCGAAATTGTATGTACGTTTATCCGACGCGCTTACGGTAAAGGAAAATATCGTGATGAAACCTGCGCACGCTTGCGAAGATATTCATTCAAGAGTTCTACTTTCATTATGCGTACTGCAAATTAATGGACTTACCTGCCTGCGTCTGTGTTACCGGCCACATACAACCCCGTGACATTCGAAAAACGAGTGAATAGGCTTTTTCTGGGCAAGCTCGCTCCATCTTAGAGCACGTATCTTCCCCTAGGATAGTCTGTGCTCAAGAGCAAGCCCATCATGGATCAAAATAAATATATTCATAGGTTGTGCGTGAAGTCGGCAAATTCGCACTTGGCCCGCGTGGGCGACTGCGGCATATAATTACATCCTCCACGGGTAGGCTCGTGCCCCTCGGCGGGGACATTTAAAGAGCTGATGATGATAACTGCCCTGCGCCTCTCCCGAGACGGCCGATGTTAAGTCTCTGATACCCAGTAATTTTACTATACTTACTATTTTACCCCGTGGTGGGTTACGGCCCAATATCATCATAGCTAGGCTGTGCGAGAAGGCCTGTGCCCTGCACTGAGTCGTTATTTGTAACTATGATAATGATAATTGTTTTAAATAATCTCGAGTTTTGTTATTCCAGAAGTTACGCCCCTTGAATGGACACTTTATTTTTTATTAAGTTCGTTTATTTTACCACTTTGATTCAAGCTAACCTGTATTGTCACTTAATTATTAATGACGTAAACTAACTGTTTGTGGCTTAATAATGCAGGAAAGCGAATACTGAAAGTAAATTCGGTGATATGGAGAACAAGTCATTGTTGTCTCATGTTATTTACGAGTAAGAGTTAGTAGTGAAAATTTAGTTCAGAGCTATTTTTCATGAACACTTTTGATGGTAATAATAATGTAGAGAGCGTCGGTGGCTCAATGGTGTGGACTGTTGTCTTCCGACCGGGAGGGCGCAGGTTCAAATTCCGCCCGTACTAATGTGTTTTCAAATTTTCGAAATTATATGTACGTTATCCGACGCTCTTACGGTGAAGGAAAATATCGTGAGAAAACCTGCGCACGCCTGCGAAGAGATTCAAATGTGCGTGAAGACGACCAATCCGCACTGGGCCCGTGTGGATGACTAAGGCCTAATCACCCTACACGGGTAGGCTCGTGCCCCTCGGTGGGAACGATTAACGAGCTGATGATGAATAATGTTGAGTAGCGTGGATCAAAGACTTGAGAAAGTTTTTATTTAAATCGTGGAAGTTGAAGGCTGGATGGGAAGTGGAGCACCAGGATATCTGGCGCTTAATGGAGAAGGCACAGACCTATATCCAGCACTGGACTGCAATAGGTTGGACATGAATCATATGAGTCCTTTTGTGAATAACATACCTATATTTGAGAATATTTTGGAATCGAATCTTTTTCCCTAGGCAATACGAGTCAAACTCAAAAACATTTATTTCAAATTAGGCTTACAAAAAGCACTTATGAACGTCAAAAATATACAAAAATATAATAAAATCGATTAAAATACTAAACTAAAAATATGAGTTTTGATGCTTTGAAAAAAAAGCGCTTCAGTGGTTTGGCCTGTTGAGAAAGAAGCACTCAAGAAAACTCAACAATGTAGCCTTTTTAAAAACATTTTCATTTTCCTTAATTAACAATATATCATAAACACTGAAATAGCTGACCACGGATTTTTATCACATAAATATTCGTCAATAGTGTAGTACCCTTTTTTAGAAAGGTGGGTTTTATTCTAGCTTTAAACATGTGTAAAGTATTTTGCGGTACCTTATTGAACACTTTATACATCTTCCTATAAAAGATTTACCTACTTTATGTAGTCTCAAGTCTGGAACAGCAAGTTTGTTTCTATTCCTAGTATTAAAATTGTGTAAGTCACAATTTTTTTTAAAGGTATGATAGTATTTACGACGTAAATTAAATTTTCATAATATATTGTGATGCTATAGTCATTATATTTATTTCTTTAAAAAGTTCCTTAACAGAGTCACGGGGTCTAAGGTTTAGATAAAACGAATAGCTCTTTTTTGTAGTACAAAAATTATATTAATGTCGGCAGCTGAGCCCCACACAGTAGACCATACGACATGACACTATGAAAATAACTAAAAAACCAATCGTGCTGTTTCTACATCTGTCAAGAGCCTTATCTTCCTAACAGCATAAGCTGCCGAGCTAAGTCTACCAGCCAGTGATTCAATGTGAGGCCCCATTGTAACTTTGAATCTAAAGTTATACCAGAAATGCAGTGGAGTTTACAAGTTCACTTGATCATTATTCATAGTTATGTTGGTCTCGACCTGTCTTACATTGGGCATAGTGAATTTTATACATTTAGTTTTTTTGCATTAAGTAAAAGATTATTAGCAGTAAACCAATGCATTACTTGAGACAGAGCTCTATTTACATCGTCAAAAGTCTCCTTACGTCTGTTAACATTAAAAATCAATGACGTATCATCAGCAAATAGAACTATATCCGAAAGACTTTACAATAGTAAGGGAGGTCACTTATATATATTAGAAATAATAGAGCGCATAAAATTGACCCTGGGCACTCCCATGCGCAAAAGGGCACCATGCGAATTTGTGCCATTAATACAGACTTTTTGAACTCTTTCAGATAGGTAAGATTCTACAAGACTCAATGAGCATTCTGATACACCGTAATGTCTCAACTTTAATAAATCATCATGTTGTCAAGCATCATGTTGTCCTCCCAGGCATCAAAAATATGCTTAATAAGTGCAATCCAGCATCAGTAGTATTTTATTTTTTGTGAAGCCAAACTGTTTTCATGTAATAATTTGTTAACGTTAAAATGTGAAAGCAACTGATTGAATATAAATTTCTCAAATATTTTACTTAATGCAGGTAAAATAGATATAGGCCTAAAGTTAGATGGATCACTTTTATCCGGATTAAATAATGGTATTAATTTACTGTATTTCATTAAATTTGGAAGAGACCTTTATCTACACAAGTATTAAATATCAATGCTAGATGGGGTGCAATACTATCAATAATTACTTTTATGATATGAGTAGAAATACCCATCATCATCATCATCATTACAGCCCAATTATGTCCACTGCTGAACGAAGGCTCCCCTAATGATTTCCACGCGGACCGATCCTTGCAGTTCGACATCCATCTGCTACCCGCCACCTTAACCAGATCATCCGTCCATCTGG